>JAMXDD010000006.1:28449684-28597159 GCA_024733475.1 Syzygium grande | reverse complement strand
CTGATTAAGCATCTCTCTCTGCACGTTGAATTTATCAAACTAAGGCCTAAAAGGGTAAAAGTTGTTTTTACGTCTGCAGATTTTATTGGACTTTGCGTATGACAATGTGGCGAACAACCGCTACGCAGTTTTTGGCCTCTCAGACTTGTGTGAAGTGTAGACCTGTCAACTCAAACTGCAAGTAAGAGCTAAAACCGGGTTCAGCCTGGATCTGCGCAAGTACTTGAAGCATTTAGTACAAGTAAAGCTTCAAGGTATGGAGTGAAGAAATTGTTCGGGTCTTCATGTATTCAGCTACTAATAGTGGTCAATATTGTAGAATTACGTGAATGTTTGTGACTTAAATACAGATGGTCTACAAAAGAATGGTTGATGTTGAGAGAGAAACGTCGGCTTCGGTATATAGAGATACCTAATGTAATAACATTTGTAATAATATGAATAGCTATTATCGATTACATTACGAGTGTAAGGTAAATTTCACATATAGCGGTTGATACAGAGCCTACAATTAATTATTTCAGCAAGCAAGTTGCTGCAGGTTTGGTGTGGCTGTGTCTTCCATGAGCATTGAAGCAGTAGGAATAAGCTTTCTTCTCCGGAACAGTGGATGTTATGTAAACAAGATCCAGCACGATATTAATGCAGCTGAAGTTCTGGTCACAGCTCAGGTTTATGTGTAACAGACCCGAATTTCGATGTAATTCCGGGATCAATAAAACTGATATTAATTCGCATTTCATTTTAGTAAGTCTCACCCAGAGCTGATCACTCTCGGGATACTAACCAATGGGATATGGCTAACTAGAAAACGGGACGTAGACCGGGGACCCTATCGTGAAACGGACACCGATCACGAGAGACGCTGAGGGAATATTTTGGGCCAAAGTGGGCCGATCGTAGGAAAGGGTAATGGATTGGCTTTGGCCAAGGCCTACGATGTATAATAGGGACCTTGGGTGACTCGCAAGACCGAAAAGTACACGTACAAATGGGTCTTGAACCTGAACCGAACGATCGTGACCTCTGGAACTAGTAATAATTTCTCATTCTCTCAATGATCGAGACCATTACGACACGGATAGCCCTAGGTCGATATGCGTAACTTCTAAACAGCCGCCCGTTAGTGAGAGACCTTGAAATTGAAAGTTTAGCGAGTTTTATTCGCGAAATTGAACCCGGGTTTCGATGTCGATTTTTGAAAGCTTAAGAGACTATTTTTAGAAATCTGACGTCATATTACGCTGGCCACATACATTTGGAGTTAGTATGAATAAAAATTAGAATTTCGATCCGGGGTTGAAAAATTAGGATTTTGCCCCTATGGGTGCCAGTGTTGGATTTTGAGGCCGTTTGAGATTATTTTTCGAGGCCGACGCCATTTTTGGGTGGCCACGCATACCGAGAGTCGTTACGGACAAAAATTGAAATTTCGACAAAAATTGAAAAAATAATATTATTTTATTCCCAGAACTTCGCAGTTGATTTTCGAGGGCTTAAAGGATGAATTTTAAGGATCCGACACCGGATTATGTCTACCATGAATATATATAGGACCGGTATGAACAAGAATTGGAATTTCGGTTCGGGATCAGAAAATTACGAAAATGCCCCTAGGCCATTTTTGGATAATTCTGAATTTAGAAAATATTTTTTGGGGTTCTAACCAAGGTGAGTTAACTTAATTCAGGTCTGGTCAGCTCTTGGTTAGGGACAAATGACCATTTTAACCCCAAATTATTGGATGAGGATGAAGGATAGCCCTTGGATCAAGGGCAAAAGTGTCAATTGGCCCAAGATTTGGACACTTGGACTCTACTAATCTACCTTTGACCCCTTTGACAAGATATATATATATATATATATATATATATATATATATCTCTCTCTCTCACGTACAGAACCATTCAGCCAAAATTTTCCCAAAATTTCCCTTCTTCTTTCCCGTTTTCTGTTCTGCAGTCCCGTTTATGCAGTTTCGGTATTGTTCACTTTAGGAGCAAGTGCCGGTACGACTTCACCCCGCCGAGCCAACATCACCAGCAACCATTTCCACCTGCAATACAGCCACCCGCAGCCCGGTTTGAGTCGAGCGGCCTTCTCTCTCTCTTTTTCTCTCTTCCGTTACGCAAACAGTACGTCGGGCTTTACGGGCTCGATCGGCGGATTCGTCGACACCGGCGTTATTGGCGTCCGCCGTCGCCGTTCAACCCTGTCCCATCACGGTGGCCAAATGCGACTCTTGTTATTTCATTTGTTAAATGCGGTCCTTTATTCATCGGCCAAATCGCGGCCTCCTTGAGATATCACGGCGCCTCGCCGACCGCGTTCCCGGCCACGTGCGTACAATGTAAAATGCAATCACTTTTCACCTTCGATGCGGATCCTTTATTCCCGCCGGTCCATTATCACCGTCCTTTAGGAATTCCGCGCCCGGTTTTGCTGTTTTGTCGGTGATGATGCCGCCATTCCCGTCGTCTTGACTTCGGATAAGGTGAGTAAAATTCCTAAACCCGGATTAGGACTGATAGTGCATTTTTCTGGACTGGTTTAGGTATTATCAGTGCATTTTGGACTGGTTTAGATAGTATCAGTGTGTATTTTAGACTAGGTTGAGGATTGACTGGTAGAAATTATTGTCGGGAAAATTATGGTAAATCATTGAGGATTTATTGGGGAGAGAAATCGGATTAATTGATCAATTTAGGAGCCCATTATGTCCGGGTTGATTGGTGGTACGTAATTTGTGCTTGATTGTGATTGAATTTTTATTGGTGCTCATGGTGCATTGCATTGCATAACATGGACACGCATTATGTATGCTTAGAGTGTGGCATGTGGTGAAATTGTGCGAGAATGCGTGCCTGCCATGAGTGTGTGATCACCTAAATTACCCTCAAGCGTTATACGCTGGGTCCAGATAATAATAAATTGTGTGATCACCTAAGGATCTTCGGTCGATACCGCCCCTCATGCACTTTGAAGCGGGGACGATGCCCTAAGACGTCCGGAAGGCGACCATCCTCATGCACTTTGAAGTAGGCTCGGTTCGCGAGGAGAACAGTGTTGTTGCGCCTCATGCACTTTGAAACAAGGCTAGAGACACTAGGCCAGATCGGTTTGTCGCAAGATCATGCACTTTGAAGCAGGCTAGACGACCGGCCGTGAAAAAATTGATGACTCGAGTCGTAATAATAATAAATTGGGCAATTTTTGTGTGCAGGTGTGGGCGAGGGGGCGGAATTGCATGTGTCATGTCGACAACAATTGCATGCATGAACATGCATGGACTGGCATGAGAGTGTGAAAATTGGTGCATAAGCATGTGATTGGCATTTATGTGATTATGAGTGCCACGTATGTGCTGTGATTATTAAATGATGATCTGTCTAACTGCGGGGTCTAAGAATGATTTGGTTATTGTTAATTATGTTTTAAATATTTATTTTCCGGTCGAGATTGCATGTTAGCCTAGCCTAGGTTTAGGGGTTAAACTCACTGAGATTCATCTCACGGTTGTGTAAACTAAAACTTTTTAGACCCCGGCCGTGAGGATGGAGAGACCACCGCCTCTTTTTGGGATCCCTCTGCAGATCCGGACGATACTACTACCTACCCTTCAGGAAATGGGGAGGCTTTTTGTGAGATATCGGTCCCAAGTAGTTGTGAATATAGGTAACGGACTATTACCCGAAACAAGAGTATGTGGCATGGTGCCACAGGAATGCCAATGGAAATGAGGGAGAGCCCTTAGGACCTTTGATATCTCGATCGATAATACTGGGTTGATGCAACCAATTATAGCTATTGGTGAGGTGATAGACCCTGAGGTCACACTCGAGTGGATGATGCAGGAGGAGGAGGTGCATGAGGAGCCCAATGTACTAGTGGAGGACCCTGAGCCTATGGATGAGGAACCCGAGGCCATGGAGCGGGACGAGGAGGACGGAGAGATGGCGGAGCTGGGATCAGATGAGGAAGGGTTCGAGCTTTATCTTGATCCAGAGTTGGAGCCGGACTCCGAGGATGAGCGAGCCCAGGCGATGGATTCCGAGGGGTCAGAGTCTAGTGAGGACGCCTCCGATGAGTTGTCAGACGATCCCACCGAGTCATCCGATCCCGACTGGGAGCCATAGGATCGTCTAGTATCCTTAGCTAGTGATGAGGGCCGAAACTTTTTGGACCGTAGCCCTCTTCCTTAGTTTTAGCCTGACCTCCCTAGCCACTTATCCCTTTTTGACCAGTGGTCAACGACCGCTTTTGTATTTTTTGTTGTACTTGTAAATATTGTACAAATGGTTTTAATAGTAATATAAATGTGTAATTATTTTCTATAATGGTGTTTTGATGTATGGCTATCCTTGGCTCATATTGTAATTGTCTGGGTTTATTTATTTTATACTTCCGCTTGTGCTTGATCTCTGTATGGGTGTGGGTCGGCGACGCTTCCGGGAGCGTTGCACCATAATCGACCGTGACGGGATGTTGCGTTCCTGGGGGTATGGCGTAACATCCCTTCAAATTGGTATCGCAGCAAGGTTTGCTCGGGTCCAATTAGGTCGAAGCCCGGAGTGATAAGGAGCAACGAGGCCCGGTAGGTAGCCAAGAGGGTGACCTCGTGGTGCTACATGCATCTCCCGACAATTTGGATCGTGTTTGAATTGCGATTATGTGACACGAAAGTGCAAAGGGCAGACCCGAGGTGAGTATAACAAACCTTTAGGTGATGTATTGATAATTGTTGCCGCATGTTGATTGTTTGATTGTTGTCTAATACCGCCTAGGACTTAGACCGATAGATTGGTTTAAGTCTTTAAGTCCTTCGTGGAATTATAATGTAGTCGAGAACCGAGTGGCCAAGATGAGTAGTAAGGGAGAGGTATAGGAAGAGTTCTTTAAGGGTGCAGTGGAGAGGATCCCGAGGTGGAGGTCAGGTTTCGCTTGAGAACAATGGAAAAATTGGGAATTAATGGGAGCCGCAAAGAGACCCCCGAGTCGATGTGAGACCTGTAGAAGATCCGCGTATGGAAGGAGTTTTACGGGTATTAGAAAGGATTGGGAACGTTCTGGAAAGGCAGGCTCAAGGGCGAGATAATGTAGCCGCTGCTGGGTAGATGGAAATCAAGCCGACTTGGGACAGGCTCAACCAACCGGGGTTAGACAGATGCCCCAGTTAGTAGAACAATTTATGAAATTGAAGCCGCCCAAATTTCATGGTCGTGGTGACCCCGAGGCTGTGCCAAGATGGATAGAGGAACTGGAGAAAACCTTCAAAGTTTTAGGGTGTACTGATGAGGAAAAGGTAACATTGGCAGTTTATTAGCTTCAAGAAGGTGCAAATGATTGGTGGAACGCCATGGAGAATAGAGTGTTTCCGGTAGGAGCGGCCCCGACTTAGGCTGTGTTTGGGGAAAATTTCTATGAAAAATATTTCTCGAAGAATGCGCAAGAGAAGAAGTTGATGGAATTTATGCACTTGCGCCAAGGACAAATGACTGTTGATCAATACGAAGCGGAATTTGCAAGATTGGCTAAATTTGCACCGACTATGGTGGAGAATCCAAGGGATAGAGCGCGAAGATTCCGGGATGGACTGAAGCCGGATCTTCGGAGTCTAATTTTGTCCCATGATATCAAAGATTACGGGGAAATGCATAGACGGGCGCAGTTCATAGAACGAGATCAGCAGAAAAGGGCAACCGCTTCAGGATCGCGGTTTGCTCAAAATAGAGATAATCGCCGTTTGGGAAAGAGGCCTATTACGGGAAACAAGCGATTTGTCCCGCCAGCCAGACGGAACATTGGGAAACCGAATCCCCAATTGGGTAGATATGGGGCATGTTTTATGTGTGGGAGTATGGAGCATCAAATTCGCAATTGCCCACAAATGCAACCATCAGGACCGTCCAGAGTGCCGCCACCACGATTTGGAAATCAAGCCGGACCTCCCCCACTAGCTAATCAGGGACGACCGCTAGCTCAAGGAAGGATTTATGCAATGGCGTGCAAGGAAGCTGAGAATGCGCCGGGCGTAGTCGCAGGTACAATTTCTTTGTGTGATCGTGCCGCATATGCACTGTTTGATCCGGGGCAACCCATTTGTTCGTTTCGAGCAATTTATTGAGTTGGTTGGTATGAAACCAGTGCTACTTGAGCATGTGCTTTATGTGTCGACACCTGTGAATGATAGGTTGCTAGTTTCTTTTGGATGTCCTAACTGTAAGATAATTATTGGAGGTAGGGAAAAGAGTATTGACTTGGCAGTAATAACCATGTTCGATTTTGATGTGATTATTGGAATGGACTGGTTAGTCCGACAGAAAGCTGTAGTCGATTGCAGCGATAGGACGATCCAATTTAATCCGGATGGACACCCTAGTTTTGTATTTCAAGGAAATCGAGGAGGAACCTCGATCCCTTGGATTTCCTCGCTCGAGGTGAGTAAGCTGTTAGATGAAGGGTGTGAAGGATATTTGGTGAATGTTGTGGATCCAACAGTTGTGGAACCTAAATTGGAAGATATACCCGTAGTAAGCAATTTTTCCGATGTGTTTCCTGAGGAATTGCTGGGTTTACCACCTGAACGAGAGGTGGAGTTTGTGATTGAATTGGCGCTAGGAACAGAGCCGATTTCGAAAGCGCCGTATAGGATGTCCTTATTAAAATTGAAAGAGTTAAAGGTTCAGATACAGGAATTACTGGACAAAGATTTTATTCGGCCTAGTGCATCTCCATGGGGAGCGCTTGATCTATTTGTCAAGAAGAAAGATGGAACTCGAGGTTATGTATAGATTATCGACGGTTGAACCAAGTGATGTTGAAGAATAAGTATCCCGCCGAGGATTGATGATCCGCTTGATTAGTTGCAAGGGGCCCTTGTTTTCCAAGATAGATTTGAGGATTGGGTACCATCGCCTAAGAATCGTAAATGAAGACATTCCCAAGACGCTTTTAGGACTCGACACGGGCATTATGAATTTACGATCATGCCCTTCTTGACCGACGATAATGCCCCACCCGCTTTCATGGATTTGATGAATCGTGTGTTTAAGGAATTCTGAATCGGGTTTGTGATAATTTTTATTGACGATATACTAGTGTACTCGGGAGCCCCGAGGAGCATGAGGTACACTTGGACCGAGGTGCTACGGACCTTGAGAGAGCATGCATTGTATGCTAAATTCATAAGTGTGAGTTCGGCTCGCAGAGTAGGATTTCTTGGACATATTGTTTCTAGGGATGGGATTTCTGTGGATCCAGCTAAGATTGAAGCAGTTACCAAGTGGCCTAGACCGACATCAGTAACTGAGATTCGAAATTTTCTAGGATTGGCCGGTTATTACAGGCAATTCGTAGAAGGATTTTCATCAATAGTCATGCCAATGACAAGGCTACTTAAGAAGAACGTGAAGTTTGAGTGGGATGACAAGTGCGAGAGGAGCTTTCAGGAATTGAAACACCGGTTAACGACTACTCCTGTATTGACCATTCCGTCGGGCCCAGGAGGATTTGAGATTTATAGCGATGCTTTGCTAAAAGGATTGAGCTGTGTGCTGATGCAGCATGGAAAAGTGGTGGCATATGCGTCAAGCGCTATTGAGACCGCATGAGATGAATTACCCGACGCATGACTTAGAATTAGCTGCTATAGTGTTTGCACTTAAGATCTGGAGGCACTACTTATGTGGGGAGAAATTCCAGATTTATATTGATCATCAAAGCCTCAAGTACCTATTTTCGTAGAAAGAGTTGAACATGAGGCAGCGCCGATGGATAGAGCTTCTGAAGGATTATGATTGTGACATCCTGTATCATCCTGGGAAAGCCAATCGAGTGGCAGATGCCTTGAGTCGAAAGTCTAGTTTAGCGCAATTAATGGTTAAGGAGTGGACCCTATTGGAAAGACTCAAGGATTCCGAGTTCAAGTTCGAGATGAGTCGAATATCGAATTTACTAGCCGCCTTGCGGATTGAGCCAGAAATTTAGGTCAAGATTAAGGAACTACAAACTACAGATCGAGAAATCCAAAAGATTATCGAGATGGATGCAGCTAAAAGGAAACCGGACTTTCAAGTGTCTGAGGATGGAATTTTGAAGTTTAGAGGGCGACTCTGTGTACCAGATGATGTAAAGCTAAAGGAAGAAATATTATTAGAGGCTCATAGGAGTAACTACAGTATCCACCCGAAAGTACGTAAGATGTATCAGAATTTAAGACAACACTACTGGTGGAATGGAATGAAGGTGGATGAGCTGTGCATGTAGCTAAGTGCTTGACGTGCCAACAAGTGAAGGCATAACATTGTAAGCCTCGAGGATTATTAAGACTATTAGAAATCCCAGAGTGGAAATGGGAACATATTACGATGGATTTCGTGACGGGACTGCCAAGAAGTCAGAGAGGGCATGATTCAATCTGGGTAATAGTGGATAGACTGACTAAGTCAGCGCACTTTCTGATAGCATGGAAAGACTTTGAGTTAGAAAGATATGCAAACTTGTATGTGAGGCAGATCGTGAGGTTGCATGGAGTACCAGTAACAATCACTTCGGACCGTGATCCAAGATTTACAGCCAATTTCTGGAAAAGTTTGCAAACGGCCTTAGAAACGAAGTTACAGTTCAGTACGGCATACCATCCACAGATAGACGGTCAGTCTGAAAGGACCATTCAAACCTTAGAGGACATGCTGAGAGCTTGTGTGATAGATTTCCAAGGCAAATGGGAGGAACAATTACACTTGGTGGAGTTTGCTTATAACAATAGCTATCAGCAGAGCATTCAGATGGCACCATTTGAAGCTTTATATAGTAGGGCGTGCAGGACACCGGTGTGTTGGGATGAAGTGGGTGAACGGAGTATTACAGGTCCAGAGTTGATACAGCAAACCGTTGAGGCAGTTGAGGTCATTCGAAACAGACTCAGAACGGCGCAGAGTCGTTAGAAAAGTTATGCCGATCGAAGACGACGACCTTTAGAGTTTCAAGTTGGAGATCACGTGTTTCTTAAGGTGTCACCTATGAAGGGATTATCTAGATTTGGCAAGAAGGGAAAATTGAGTCCTAGGTATGTCGGGCCATTTGAGATTTTAGAAAAGATTGGAGATATGGCTTACCGACTTGCCTTACCGCCCAATTTGTCGCAAGTACATCAGTATTTTCCACGTGTCGATGTTAAGAAAGTATGAACCAGACCGACTCATGTCTTAAGGTATGAAGAAATAGAAGTAGACGATAAAGTGTCGTACGTGGAAAGACCAGTTAGGATTGAGGATAGAAAAGAACGGGTGCTGAGGAACAAGACGATCCCGATGGTCAAAGTTGTCGGGAACACCATGGAACAGAAGGTGCCACATGGGAAAGTGAAGAAGCTATGAGACGTCAACACGCCCAGTTATTTGAGTAGACAAGGGTAGATTGCAAATTTCGAGGACGAAATTTTTGTAAGGGAGGAAGAATTGTAACAGCCCGAATTTCGATGTAATTCCGGGATCAATAAAACTGATATTAATTCGCATTTCATTTTAGTAAGTCTCACCCAGAGCTGATCACTCTCGGGATACTAACCAATGGGGTATGGCTAACTAGAAAACGGTACGTGGACCGGGGACCCTATCGTGAAACGGACACCGATCACGAGAGACGTTGAGGGAATATTTTGGGCCAACGTGGGCCGATCGTAGGAAAGGGTAATGGATTGGGTTTGGCCAAGGCCTACGATGTATAATAGGGACACAGGTGATTTTGCAAGACCGAAAGTACACGTGGCCAACCAGTCTTGAACCTGAATCGAACGATCGTGACCTCTGGAACTAGTAATAATTTCTCATTCTCTCAATGATCGAGACCATTACGACACGGATAGCTCCTAGGTCGATACGCAGAACTTCTAAACGACCGCCTGCTAATGAGAGACCCTTAAAATTGAAAGTTTAGCGAGTTTTATTCGCGAAATTAGACCCGGATTTCGATGTCGACAAAGTTTAAGAGACTATTTTTGAAATCTGATCATATTACCCCTGGCCACACACATTTGGAGTTAGTATGAATAAAAATTGAAATTTTGATCCGGGGGTGAAAAATTAGGATTTTGCCCCTATGGGTGCCAGTGTTGGATTTTGAGGCCGTTTGAGATTATTTTTCGAGGCCGATGCCATTTTTGGGTGGCCACGCATACCGAGAGTCGTTATGGAAAAAAATTGAAATTTCGACAAAAATTGAAAAAATAATATTATTTTATTCCCGGAACTTTGCAGTCGATTTTCGAGGGTTTAAAGGATGAATTTTAAGGATCCGACACCGGATTATGTCTACCATGAATATATATAGGACCGGTATGGACAAAAATTGGAATTTCGGTTCGGGATCGGAAAATTACGAAAATGCCCCTAGGCCATTTTTGGACAATTCCGAATTTAGAAAAAATTTTTGGGGTTCTAACCAAGGTGAGTTAACTTAATTCAGGTCTGGTCAGCCCTTGGTTAGGGACAAATGACCATTTTAACCCCAAATTATTGGATGAGGATGAAGGATAGCCCTTGGATCAAGGGCAAAAGTGTCAATTAGCCTAAGACGGGGGCCCAACCCTTTTGGATATATCTCTCTCTCTCTCTGTCAAAACCATTCAGCCAAAATTTTCCCAAAATTTCCTTCATTTTCCGGATATTTCTCTCTCTCTGTTCTCACGTTACCCGGTAGGAATACCCGCCAGAAGCCAACATCACCAGCAACCATTTCCACCTCTGTCTGACCACCACATTACGGTTTGATCTAGGCGACCTTCTCTCTCTCTTTCTCTCTTCCCATTACGTAAGCAGTCTGCGTGGGCTTCGCCGGAGCTGGAGTCAGCGGTCCCGGTCGACACCCGGCCGTTCGGCCACGTCCATAAATGCGCCCGTTCAACCTTGTCGTCTGACTGACACGTATAGTTCTTACATTGGCTGTCCTCTTGATCGCTGTTCATCCGGAACCATATGGCCGTTTCGGCAAATCCTTGCGTATATATGAAGCCAGTTCGGCGGTCGTACGGTGTCATGCGGAATCAGCATTCAAATCTTGTCTGATCCTTTATTCACCCGTCCGTATGCCGCCGCCGGAATTCCGCCCGTCGCCCACTGTTCATCAGTGATCGGTCGCCATTCCCCGTCGTCATGACTTCGAATAAGGTGAGTAAAATTCCTAAACCCGGATTAGGACTGATAGTGCATTTTTCTGAACTGGTTTAGGTATTATCAATGCATTTTGGACTGGTTTAGATAGTATCAGTGTGTATTTTAGACTAGGTTGAGGATTGACTGGTAGAAATTATTGTCGGGAAAATTATGGTAAATCATTGAGGATTTATTGGGGAGAGAAATCAGATTAATTGATCAATTTAGGAGCCCATTATGTCCGGGTTGATTGGTGGTACGTAATTTGTGCTTGATTGTGATTGAATTTTTATTGGTGCTCATGGTGCATTGCATTGCATAACATGGACACGCATTATGTATGCCTAGAGTGTGGCATGTGGTGAAATTAAACGAGAATGCGTGCCTGCCATGAGTGTGTGATCACCTAAATTACCCTGAAGCGTTATACGCTGGGTCCAGATAATAATAAATTGTGTGATCACCTAAGGATCTTCGGGTCGATACCGTCCTCATGCACTTTGAAGTAGGACGATGCCCGGTACGTCCGTAAGGCGACCATCCTCATGCACTTTGAAGTAGGCTCTGGTTCGCGAGGAGAACAGTGTTGCGCCTCATGCACTTTGAAGCAAGGGCTAGAGACATTGGGCGGATCGGTTTCTGCGCCTCATGCACTTTGAAGCGGGCCAGACGACCGGCCGTGAAAAATTGATGACTCGAGTCGTAATAATAATAAATTGGGCAGTTTGCAGTGTATTGCCAGTGTGGGCCAGTGGGCCGGGAATTGCATGTCATGTCGACAACAATTGCATACATGAACTGGCATGCGAGAGTGTGAAAATTGGTGCATAAGCATGCGACTGGCATATATGTGATTATGAGTGCCACGTATGTGCTGTGATTATTAAATGATGATATGTCTAACCTGCAGGGTCTAAGAATGATTTGGTTATTGTTAATTTGCGTTTTAAATATTTATTTTCCGGTCAGGGGATTGCATGTTAGCCTAGCCTAGATTTAGGGGTTAAACTCACTGAGATTCATCTCACGGTTGTGTAAACCAAAACTTTTTAGACCCCTGGCGTGAGGATGGAGAGACCACCGCCTCTTTTTGGGATCCCTCTGCAGATCCGGACGTATACTACTACCTACCCTTCAGGAAATGGGGAGGCTTTTGTGAGGTATCGGTCTGAAGTAGTTGTGAATATAGGTACGGACTATTACCAGAAACAAGAGTACGTGGCATGGTGCCACAGGAATGCCAATGGAAATGAGGGAGAGCCCCTTAGGACCTTTGATATCCCGATCGATAATACTGGGCTGATGCAACCAATTATAGCTGCTGGTGAGGTGATAGACCCTGAGGTCACACCCGAGTGGATGATGCAGGAGGAGGAGGTGCATGAGGAGCCCAATGTACTAGTGGAGGACCCCGAGCCTATGGATGAGGAGGAGGATGAGGAACCCGAGGCCATGGAGCAGGACGTAGAGGAGGACGGAGAGATGGCGGAGTTGGGATCAGATGAGGAGGGATTCGAGCTTTATCTTGATCCAGAGTTGGAGCCAGACTCCGAGGATGAGCGAGCCCAGGCGATGGATTCCGAGGGGTCAGAGTCTAGTGAGGACGCCTCCGAGGAGTTGTCAGACGATCCCACCGAGTCATCCGATCCCGACTGGGAGCCATAGGATCGTCTAGTATCCTTAGCTAGTGATGAGGGCCGAAACTTTTTGGACCGTAGCCCTCTTCCTTAGTTTTAGCCTGACCTCCCTAGCCACTTATCCCTTTTTGACCAGGTGGTTGCTGACCGTTTGTATCTTTTGTTGTACTTGTAAATATTGTACAAATGGTTTTAATAGTAATATAAATGTGTAATTATTTTCTATAATGGTGTTTTGATGTATGGTTATCCTTGGCTCATATTGTAATTGTCTGGGTTTATTTATTTTATACTTCCGCTTGTGTTTGATCTCTGTATGGGTGTGGGTCGGCGACGCTTCCTGGGAGCGTTGCACCATAATCGACTGTGACGGGATGTTGCGTTCCAGTGGGGTACGAGGCGTGACATTATGACCTTGTCTGTGACCAATGTCCCATATATTGCCGAATACGAGATGTCACTCACCCTAATTCCTGATGTCTGAGCACCATCAGTCGGCAAGAAAATGCAAGGGTGAGCAATTAATTAGGGACTTATGAACTTCGAAGAGAGGGAATACTATAGTTAAAAAAGGGACCTTGTTTTGGCAATTGACTTTGGTGGGGCAGTAGTACTGGTCAATGATGATGGGGTTATTGACCCGAATGAATCTGATCTTATTGAAGGATATTTTTCTTGCATATCCAATCCCCTCCCTATATAATGTATTCAATCTTAATTCATTAAGAGATTGTAAAAAGTAAAGGTTGCTTAAATTCTTCATAAAGGAAGAATACATTTCTTTGAGCTCATACCTGCCGTGTCTTGATCCTCACTCCTGTCATCGTACCTTTCAATGTGCAGTTTTGCACGGTCACATTTTCAACTGTGTCATTCTCCCCATGTGCTCCTAAAGATCCAATGCTAGAACCTCGTTTATTAAATGGCACATTGTTTATCATATTCAGCTTCCAAATTCAGCAAAACGATGCATAATTCAGCATTAACAATAGTCAATCTCAACCAATGGATACTTAAACAAGCTTTGCCTTTTATTTTCTCGTGCTTAAGATGTAAAATATTAATTCTCTCATGAAATCTGTTTTTGCTTCACGTGTACCTCCAGAAAAATTGGTCTTTGCATCAAATACTTCTAATTTATGTGGAAGTATGGACTGTGTATTTGCAATATTCACCTGATACCATGGCCAGGTCCACATGTGATCCTAGTGACATTGATGTATGACGAGCCTGTGCTAATAGCGATGCAATCATCACCTTCAATTGCATAAAATCCAACTCAACCATTAAGTTCTGCGAAGAGTTAGGAACAGATGAATAGTTAAATTAGCTGTAGCTGATACCAGCATTACCATTTCCGATGAAGGAATCGCGAACTTGTACATGGGTCGAGCCGGAGATGTCGCTCCCGTCGGTGTTAGGGCTTGTTGCCGGGGCAGAGATATGGATGTTGGAGATGGTGGCAAACTTGCAGCTGGTGAGGGTGATGTGTGTCCTTGGACTATTCATATGTCTCAATCCATTGAGCACAAGTCTCTTGCATCTATAAAATGCCAATGCCTGTACAATGTATGCACATGCGCCATGGAAATTAAAGTACTGTCATGAAGTAGAACTGAACATTTACACCGTTATTTTGGAGAAACCGTTGTTGCTCAAGTTGAATGAATCTGTTGACTGTAGTTTTCCAGAAAAATAGGGGGGAGCTACTAAAGCAATATATAAAGCTTATATGTAGAGGAAGATCTTACGGTTGGTCCTGTGCATGTTGCACCCTGGTGAACGTATAAACAAGAAAACAATGTGAGAATTTCCAAAATTCATGTTTATGAGAACAAAAATATCAAGAAACAACCTTACCCAAAAAAAATATCAAGAAACAAAAGAATATGCGAAAATCCAATTAGTCATATATTGAATTACATTAGATGCATTTCCAATGCAAGACTGTGACCACCAACCTGAACCGCTCCCGTCGATGATTCCAGTGCCAATGACCATTAAACCGTTCATGTCAGAGAAGACGAGCCAACTATTGATGCGGAGCCACCGTACTGTCTTTGAGTTGGGCGCAGCAATGTTGCCGGAGACCTTTGGTTGAGTGAAATTGAGAAAATAAAGATTCAGCATTTAAAGAAACTGTGCTATACAATGAGCTACAATAATCAGGCAAATTCAAATAATTTAAGCACGATCCCTGCCGTCAAGTGTAGGTCTTGTGGAAATATTTTGCTTGCGATGAGCGATGAAGGACTAAGGAATGTCTAAGGAATGAAAGAGAAAGGTCGGAGTCTTGACTTACCAGAACATACCTGTAATCGGGTTGGCATGGGCCGCTGAACGTCACGGGCTTCAAAAAGAAAGTTTTCTTTGCCGGTACAGCAAGAATGGACAGTTTCGATGAAAATTTGCAGGCGGCTTTCCATGCCTCCAGGAAGGCCTACAATTCATATGATTCCAAGTCCATGAATATTGCCGAGTTCTCAGTAACTTCTTTATGTGTAACAGATGGAGAAGGAAAATGTTTTCGTACAAGATGTTCCTCGAAACGAAGTCTTCATGTGAAGAACCACAAACACTTCATCTTCACCAAAAGAGAAAAAGAAACACATACATTGATTGCTACTACTGAATGTGTAATGCAATGTGATTAACTAGTGACGCTACATCGATGAGTCGCGAAATCTAAACATTGTACATACATAACTCAAGAGAAAGAGATGGGATTATTATGGGGGAATCGTCAGTCTTTCCATTGCCAACCGCTCCATAACTCAACACATCGAAAGAAGTCGATGCAGTGCTACGAAAAAGAGCGAACATGTGGCGAAATGTTCCTGCATGGATAGATTCCCATCACTAGACGGCAAATATAAGCTTTCGCAAGAATGAAAACAGATATGAACTCAAAGTCTGGTTAAATTTTGGTAATGGGATGAAGAGAAGATAATGCCTCGAAAGCATGCAAAAGCAACAGCAAAGTTACCATTCTAGTCATCTCCAACTTTGCTCGACGAAATGATCGGTGTTCAGACCTACAAAGGAAACAATGGCGATTGCTTGCGAAACTCCCAGTTCGATTGCGAACACCGGGCTTTCAACCTGAGCAGAGATATGAATTTATTTGAACGCAACTACCAAAAAATAAATCAAAGCCTCCATAAGCAGCAACTAGGAAACTAGAATCTAACGTGTATCGGTTGCTTGACTATATGTGAAAGTTTGAGCCAGCTTGGTTATTAGAAGAACGCTTCCATGCCTAGCGTTCTTAGGGATTGGGAAACGGTTTATTTATAATTACACAGAGGTGCCTTCTCATTTGATTATTCCATTCCTTGCTTAATTCTTAAAGAAGTACGAGTCTCACGAACTTATAAAACGATGGCATCGTACCGTGAGATCTTGAATTGCGCTGGGTCAAAATCAAGAGCGGAGCGGAGGGTTCACGGTCATACGAATATTCAACACCCTCCGAGTTGACGCAACCCCCCCTTCACTATTCCCATGGCAAACACACATCTCTTCTACTTTCTTGATATGAGTTGAGCTAAGGTACTTTGCGCGAGGAAATATCGAGCCGGCTGCCACAGGTCACATCATCAACTGACTTTGTCATCCGCTCGAAAACTACGACATGATTTCGAATGGTTCTTCAAATGTGATTGAACTCGAGATTTCTATCTACTAATTAGAGGTGCGGAGTGCTAAAACTGTTAAAGAAAATGAAGCAAAGAAGAAAGAAGGAAGGAAGAAAGGGAATGCACAGAGATTCCCCTAAAGCATTGGAGCTCATTTTTGGAGTGTCACAATTCGCCAAAAGGTCAAGATAACTTCCTAATTCATGTGGTATATGAAGAGATACATTAAGGTTGCGCTTTGGTGGTCTGGATTTCTAATGAAAATAGGATAGGATAGGATTCGATGAGATACGTTATAAAGTTAGATATTTTCATTTTTCTATGCTGCCCATTTTTTTTAGAAATTCCAGTGCCCGTCAATCTTCTAGAATTAGAAAGATTATTTTCAAGTTTGAATTTGTTTATTTAAAATCTGAATTCTTCTACTTCATTTTTATTTACTAATTATTTTTATTTTCCATATCTTTTTTTATTTTTCTATTCCCTTTTATCATTTTTTAATAAAATTTTTATCAAATAATAAACTATACTATATACCTAAAATATGTAATAATATAGACACTAAATACACACACACAAAATAAATATTATAGAGTAGAAAGAAATTCAAATATATAAATAAAAATGAAATTTATTTTTTATTTATATTTTTTATATTAGAATTCAAATTTTATTATTATTTTAGTTTTATCATCTAAGAAGTTTGTTATTTAAGAAAAATAGCTCTCATACCATGAATACATTGGTTTCTGTATCCACCTTTATCCTACTTCCCCCTTTATCCCACTTCCCCTCATGGGATAATTTTATTTTGAGTATATGCTTCTTATAAATGACTTTATCTTGTTTTGGGTAGGAACCAAACACAGCTATCAAACTAGGCTAAACTTAGCCTAGGAGGACATACAATAAGGTGCTTTTCTCTTATATGGTGGATAGGTTCGATTCCTTCTAAGATGGTACTTTTACATATGGAAACTGACAATTATAATGCCGAATTTACAACTCTTTCCCTTATGAAAGCGAGAATTATCCCCTTTAAATCAACTCCTTGCATAATTTTACGTTTACAAGGGTTAAAGAAAAGGATTTAATAATTTGTCTACTTCTTTGCCTTGTAATTTGTTCCTCTGGAGGAAGTAGCTATGGTAAACATCTTGAAATGAGCTGCAAAAAACATGTACTAGGATTCTTATAGCCCCTAACATGCTTTTTTGTGTATAGGGTTTCTTGATTTCTATATGTTCGTTGATCCTAGTTTCTGCACTATTGTTGACAAATGAATTTAAGGTCGGTGTTGCCAATAAAACATTCAGTGTTTCGGACTATGGAGTGGTTGGCAATGGGTTCACTGATGATTCTTCGGTATAGTTTTATGACGTTGATCTAGCTAGTTATACATACCGAGATTAAGTAACGTCTTGACTACTTTTTTTGTAGCAGTCCATGTATGTAGGCCGTGTAAAGAATTTCGTTGTGACGTGACAATAAAAGATCATATTCAATGAATCTCATAATTTGATATTGAAATACGCGCAGGCATTTACAAAGGCGTGGAAGGATGCTTGCAGCTCAAAGGCGGGGGCATCGACCATCAGCGTTCCGCATGGAAAGAAGTACCATTTAAATCCTATCAATTTTGTGGGCCCTTGCAAGTCTTATATCAATCTCGCAGTAAGTAAAATAAAGACAAGATCAAAACATATGGTGCTTCTTTAATAGATGAAAGAAAGTCTTAAGTTCAATGAGATTAGTTTTAATTGCATGGAAAAGTACTAGATCTAGGATTTAGGATGCGTTTGTTTTGCGGGAAATGAAGGATTTTGAAAACATTTTTAAAAAATGAAATTTTTATATCGCTTACAGAAACGAATGAACGAAAAATATTTCGTATAAATTGTTATCGATAATGAAAACATTTTTAATTGGTTAATTATTTTAAATAATACAAAAGATTATTTTTAGAAAAATATTTTTTTAAATTATTCATTTTTCACGAACAAGTGAAGCCTTAGTAGACTTTAATCATTCAGATCTAGTGAAGTTTGTGAGTAATCCTTCCTTAATGCGATTGCAGGTATCAGGAAGATCATAGCACCAAAAGATCCAAATGCATGGAAGGGGTACGATCCAGCCAAGTGGTTGACTTTTGAGAATGTGAATGGGCTCAACATTAGTGGGCCAGGCTTGTTTGATGGATATGGCAATGCCTGGTGGAACATCTCTTGCAAATTGAACCCCAAGCCAGTAACGAAAATTCAACCCCTTTTCAGCAAATTTTGATTAAGAATCAAACACTTGTCTTTCAAATTTCCGAATTGTAATGCTACTTGTTTTGTAGTTCTGACCCTTCTTTTTCATGTTCGATTTGTTTGGGGACCAGGGATGCAATAAGCTCGCCCCAACTGCAAGTCTTTTGCAGCATTCATGATATTTTCTCTTCCATTGCTATATACAGTTGAGTTCTTGAGAAGATTCATTTAGGAGAAGAGGTACATATAGGCATGTACATAACATAACCGTATTGCTTTCTTACTAGTTAATACCCACTAATACATCCGGTTTTCTTGTGGTTAACACGATACTAGTTTAGGAAATGATTTGATGGGGTGAAAATTTTGATGTTCATGCGCTCGGGCTTTAATTAGTAGCCCCTCGATTAAATTAATAATTGGTAAAAGAGTACTTGTTTTCAAAAGAGGAGAAATACATACGGTATTTATAGGCTTAAGGTTAAGCCTTAACCTAAAACATAAAAATACCCAAATACCCTTATTACACAAATAACCCAAATACCCAACTTGCTAATAAGTCTAACACTCCCCTCAAGTTGGGGCATATATATCAAAAAGACCTAACTTGCTACAAATATCGTAATCGTCCCGCCTTGAAGAGGTTTTGTGAAGATGTCCGCCAACTGCTCCTCGAGCGTGTATGTACCAATCGCGAGATCACCGCAATTCACCTTTTCCCGAACAAAATGACAATCCACCTCTATATGCTTAGTTCTCTCATGATACAATGGATTGCTAGCAATGTGAACGGCAGATTGATTGTCACAATGAAGAGTAGATGATTCTTTCATAGGCATTCCAATCTCGATCAAAGAACATGCGAACCCATTGAAGTTCACTTGTAACATTAGCCATAGCACGATACTCCGCTTCAGCACTAGATCGAGAGACAACCGACTGTTTCTTACTTTTCCATGACACAAGATTACCTCCAAGGAAAACACAATACCCGGAGATAGACCTACGATCCTTTGGGCAACCCTGCCTAATCTGCATCACAAAAACCGGTCACCTCCAACGACTCGGGATCGAATAACCAGCTATATGAAGATGACCACAATTTCTGAACATAAGCCCTTGACCAGGAGCTCCCTTTAAATACCGAACAATTTGTAGGACAGCTTGCCAATGAGTAGTACGAGGAGAACTCATAAACTGACTCACAACACTAACAGCAAATGAGATATCTGGACGAGTAATAGTGAGATAATTCAGTTTACCCACTAACCGGCGATATTTCTCTGGATCATGAAGAGGTTCTCCCTGTTCATTATCAAGCTTCACATTAGGGTCCATAGGAATATCTCCAGGTCTTGCATCGTGCAACCCAACTTCTTTAAGAATGTCAAGAGTATATTTCCTCTGAGACAAGGCAATACTATCATCAGCATAGGCAACTCCGATACCCAGAAAATATCGAAGAATACCTAAGTCTTTGGTATCAAACTCCTTCTGTAGAAACTGTTTGAGTCGCTGTATACCTTCAACATCACTTCCAGTAACAATAATATCATCAACATAGACAACAAGAATAACACACCCCTTTGACGATGACATACTAAATACTGAGTGATCCACACTGCACCGATGCATACCAAAGCCAACAACTGCATCACTAAAACGACCAAACCAAGCTCGAGGAGACTGCTTGAGCCCATAAAGAGCTTTTCGCAATCTACACACCTTCTCCCCCTGAGCAACAAACCCAGGTGGTTGCTCCATATAAACCTCCTCTTGAAGATCACCATGGAGAAAAGCATTCTTGACATCAAGCTGATGAAGAGTCCACTTAGAACGAGCTGCCAAAGAAATAACAATACGAACAGAAGGAATCTTGGCTACAGGAGAAAAAGTCTCATCGTAGTCAATTCCATAATTCTGAGTATAACCTTTCGCAACAAGACGCGCCTTTAAGCGCTCAACTGAACCATCTGGATTGTGCTTAACAACAAACACCCATCGACAACCCACTAATTGTTTACCAGAAGGTAGAGGGACAAGTTCCCAAGTCTTGTTATGATGTAGAGCAGCCATCTCTTCCTCCATAGCACAAACCCAACCTGGATGAGCCAAAGCTTCCTGCACACTATTTGGCACAGACACAGATGCAAGAGACGAAACAAAGACTGACATTTGAGGAGATAGATTATGATAAGAGACAAAATGGGAAAGAGGATACCGAGAGATCTAGTACGATGAGCAATTGGAGAATCGATTGGAGGAGGTGTAGTAGAATCAAGCTGGTGCCTAAGATGGTGGTGAGGCGCCCACCGGTGAAGAGTCTTGATTCCAAACCCGGCGAGGACCACGTGTATAGACCAAGTGGGTGAGAATGTGATGGAGTACGAGAAGGCGAGACAGACTGGGACTCCTGTTGAGTTAATGGAAGAGATACTAATATGGACTCACAAGGAGAGGAAGACACACTACCAAAATATGTTTGGTCCTCAAAGAAACTGACATCAGCAGAAATATACTCACGACGATGAAGAGGACTATAACAAACATATCCCTTTTGGGTACGAGAGTAACCAACGAAAACACATTTTTCAGCACGAGGAGATAATTTGTCCAATCCAGGAGACAAAGAATGGACAAAGCAAACACAACCAAAGATACGAGGACGAATAGACCATAAAGGACGATCAGGATGAAGAAGAGTATAAGGAACAGCTCCTTTTAACACAGAAGAAGGAAGGCGATTGATGAGATAACATGCTGCAAGTAAAGCATAGCTCCAAGTGGGACTTAGGCACATGTCTATGAAGAAGAATACAACGAGCAACATCCAACAAATGACGATTCTTACGTTCAGCAACCCCATTTTGTTGTGGAGTGTGAGCGCAAGAACTACGATGTAAAATACCACGAGACTCAAGAAACGGAAGAAAAGTAGAAGAAGAAAAATACTCACGAGCATTATCTGTGATAAGCATTTCACAGGATATCCATATTGAGTACAAACCTCATTATAAAATCTTTGGAAAGAAGAAAACACCTCAAGACGATCTTTTTTATTAAATATAACCAAGTGGTTCGAGTACAATCATCAATAAAAGTAACAAAGTACCGGAAACCAAATGGCGACTCTCGACTAGGACCCCAAACATCGAATGGACTAACTCAAAAGGTTGAGAAGCACGACTCAAAACACGAGGAGGAAAAGACACACGATGATGCTTTCCCAACTGACACGTTTCACAATCAAACTGGATAGAAGAACTAGACACAAAAGGAAAATGTAGAAGTGTATCTCTGGAGGGATGACCAAGACGACAATGTAACCGATAGACATCATCTACAACCTTCTTCTGAACAGTAGCAGTAGCAGCAATGATCTCCGGGTCCAGAAGGTACAATCCACCAGCCTCACGCCCACCACCTATTCGGCGACCAGTCTTCCGATCCTGTAGAACACACGAAGATGAAGAAAAAATGATATCACAATCAAGGTCACGAGTAATGGAACTGACTGATAACAGATTATGAGGAAAGCATGGAATATGATAAACAAGAGGTAAAGACACAGAGGAACTCAATGATACACAACCTGAACCAGTCACTTTGGATTTAGACCCATCTGCTAAGGTAACAGATGCGGAAGATGTGGAAGGAATGGAAGAAGTGGAGGTAAGAAGACGCGTATCACCAGTCATATGATGAGTGGCACCAGAATCAATAACCCAAGGCCTAGAAGTAGCTGTAGTAGATAAAAGACAGGTAGCATCGCTGTGTTGTGCCAAAGTAGCAACAGGACCACGGATGGATCACCGTCGTCCGTGCTCGAATCAACTCATCATATTCCGCCCTAGTCAAATTACGTTACCTTGATCGATCGTGGTACCGAGGAAGGAGACCCCGCCTCAAAGATCAACGAAGCATGTAAACCCCGCAACTGGATGAAGATCATAACAAGAGTTAACCTGTATGTCCGGGGAAGGCGGCAATGAGTGCGTAAACGACCTCCACGACCTCCTCCAAAATTAGTAGCACCACTACCACGAGGAACAACACGGAACTCCTCGACCACGACCACGATTAACAGTAGAGTTCCAACTTCCACGACCACGAGTCCCTGGACTTCCACGAGCCACCATAGCACTACTATCTGATATAGTGGAAGATCTAGAACTAGGAGTATAACGAGCAGCACGAGAATATACTTCTTCTATGGAAGGTAAAGTATCCGGAGAGGTAACTGTTGCCTAAGAGCACCGTGATGACGGACCCGGGCTTCAAGAAAGAGAACCACCAACATATTCGCTTCTCGTTGCTGCCGAGTGACAAGTGGTAGCGGTGGAAGATAGGACTGAGTCGATACAAAGATGTAAAATTAGCATAATGTTACGCCAACGAGAATCACCAATCTTGGCTTCAAATAAAGCCTCCCACATATCACAAACCCGACTCATGTTATTCCGACCAGAGTAAAGAACAGCACACTTCCTCCATACCTCACGAGCCGTCATGCAATCCATGAAAAGATGACGCATGTAATCAGTCATACTTCCCCATAACAGTAGTACGTGATGCGGCATCAAGAACTCTCCATTCATTCAATTCGATTGGATTTTCAGGGGTTCCTCCTCAAGCCATCGTGGATCGACGATTAGCATAAATAAATGTAGAAAGAGCCATAGACCAACTAGGATAATTGGTACCATCCAACTTTACCAATGATGTGTGTAAACTATTCATACCAAAGGTTCCATTTGTAATAGTTGGAGTAATCACCCCGAGCGAACCTCCGGGTTGTTGAATCAAGAAAAAAAATCCACCAATGTAAAACCAATAAAATCCACCAAACACAAATCTCACCCAAAACACCACTAAAAATATTTTTTAATCACCTCATCACCAAATCACCATTAATCACCTCCACAAATCACTTCCACGTAACCCTCGGCCCAAAACTCCCTAGATGAGTTCCACATAACCGGGCGACCACCGACGGAGGTGCGCCGAGGTCACGACCGGACGGACGGAGGTGCACGAGCCGGGCGACTTTGGATGGAGGTCGCTGGGGCCCGTCGACACGGACCAGGTTGCCGGGCTCGGGCGGCACGGGACGGAGGGTCGGGCCCTAGTCGACGCTGACGGAGGGTCAGCCGCCTTGACGACGCCGGAAAGAGGGTCACGAACCTCGTGATTCGCTCGCACACCCTAGTCGACGCTGACTGGGGTCACGGACTCAAATCTCGTCGGATTCGAGGTCGCCGCCGGCTACGCCGAACGGTGGTCGCCGGCGGTATCTACAAGTAGCGGTGGCTATTTTCATCGTGAGAGGTGTTAAATTTAGGGTTTAGGTGTTTAATTTTGGCTCGATACCATGTAATTGGTAAAAGAGTACTTGTTTAAAAAAAGAGGAGAAATACATCACAGTATTTATAGGCTTAAGGTTAAGCCTTAACCTAAAACATAAAAAATACCCAAATACCCTTATTACACAAATAACCCAAATACCCAACTTGCTAATAAGTCTAACAAATGCCATGGATTATTGCGGCACGATAAGTATCAAAAACTGCCATGGAGTGATTTTTGCAAAATGTGCGCTTCAAGAACGGTCCTCGGTGCATGTAATCGTTGATGGAAGCGGCGACGTTTATCTGAAGTTCTTGAACATTTCTGCACCCAAATGGAGCCCCAACACCGACGGAATCCACATTCAAGCTTCTCGTGCTGTCTCTGTTCAATCTTCAACCATAGGCACCGGTAATGCATTGCTTTCCTCGGAGACAATCTGCATGCGTGTTTTGTTTTGTTGCTTGACATTTGCTTTCGGGAGAGAATCAGTCTAATTATCTCAAGACTTTAGACATTGCAATTCCTTTTCTCTCATAATATTCAGTTGGATTAAAGGGCATGTTGGGTTTGTGAAAATGATTGTAACGGTTCATCCCCTTATGGTGTTTCATCAACAGGCGATGATTGCATCTCGATCGGCGATCGGACCTTGAATATCGATTGTTATCGACATCAAGTGTGGACCTGGCCATGGAATAAGGTAAATGCACTTTTACTATACGAAACCTAAACATAACGGATAAATGGTGCCAAACATGGTAAAAACTGCGATGCAATTATCAATGGTTTGCAGCAAGTTTTAAGCTGTGAAGGTGTATTGATGTACTTGATTTTGGTGCAATTTTGCGGGGACAGCATTGGGAGCTTGGGAAAGGATGGAAATGAAGTAAGTGTTAGTAACATCAACGTGAAGAACATTAACTTGCATGGGTCGACTAATGGAGCTAGAATTAAAACTTGGCAGGTATATCTGAGTTTGTCAATGCATTCATTTATCTGTGTGACAGTTTCTCATTGACATTTAGAAGAAATGAAGCTTGTATAAAATTGAAAAGTAAAATTTACAAAATCGACAGGTGGGAAGAGGCTGAGTAAGCCAAGTTACTTTCTCGAATCTCAACTTCACTGCGGTAAAACCCCCCATCATCATAGACCAAGACTACTATCGCGATACTGCAGACGGTTGTCCCGGACGGTAAGACAAGAATGGATATTCCTTAAATGATTATAGTCGATTGAACTGGTGACTATCGTTGGTAATCATGATCACAGACACCGTATACATTCAAGATTATGTTTTGCATGGCTTCCGAATTTAGCTTCCTCGGCCGAATTGAACTCAATCATCCGTGAACGTGTTGACAGAAAACTGGAGTTCACAGAAGCGACGATGCATTACCAAACGGGCATCGGGACGTGTGGACGTTCCGAAATTCCACCAATTGGAATTTATAGAATAATTGAGTTTTATGAGATGTGCTCGCAGTAAATTCTCGTCCAGAACGATCATTCCCGGAATGCTAACCATTAGAGAAAGGCTAATAGGGGAATTAAATTCGCACGACTAAAGGAAATTCGATCGTGAATGGATTTCACCATTAAATCGCTGGAAGTGATATTTTGAGCCACTGTTGGCGATCTAAGGATAGTTAGGGGTCAGTTCGTCTCTGTCCTAGTAGTAGATCGTGGGTGATTCCGTTGGACCACCTAAACGACTTGACGAATGATTCTGAAATTATACCGAACGACGATCGTACCCCTTCGGATCAAGTGATTGATCCTCGCGATTTTAATGACAACCGAGGTCGTCACGCACCAAACGGACTTTGCACGTGACTCGATTCAAGATCGTCATGAGTCGATTTTGCGAATTTCCCAGCAAGCCGCCCGTTAGCTCGAGAAACGCTCGAGTTGCGTTTAATAAAATTTAATTATTGAATTTTTTTGCCCAAATTGGACACGGAAAATTTGGAAGTCACGTCGGAACATTAGGACGACGTTGCACGTGACACATGTGAATTTTTTGTGCGCCCGAATCCTTCAGAAAAATTCAATTTCGGCAAGAAAATGAGAAAGTGACCAAAATACCCCTATAAGTTAATAAAGGGTTAGTTTTGTTGGACAAGGGCATTTTGGTCATTTTAGGCCCTAAGTTGGATTTGACATAATTACCCTTGGATATTTTTAAGTAAGATTCGATCTGGGCCATTGATTTTAAGATTAGATCGAATCTCGACCGTTGGATCAAAAAGATTAGAGGAGGGTATTTTGGTAATTTGTCAAAAGTGGTCAAAATTAATTTTTTAAGCCTTTGACTCTCTCTCTCCTCTCTCTCCCCCTCCCATTCGGTTCCCCTCTCCCCGTGAAACCCCCCTCAACCGTGAGTCCCCTCCCCCTCCACCGTATACTCTCTCTCACTCTCTCCCCTTTGCCGTCGCCCAAGATCGAACCGCCGATCGCCGGTCACGCCAAGCCGCCACCGTCCACTCACCGAACCGCACCACGTTGCCCCCCAAGCCGCCGTTTTCTCTCTCTCCCTCTCGATCTTTCTCTCTTGGCCGTGAGCCCCCAATCGCTGCCCAAGCCGATTGCCGCCACCCGGGGAGCCGTCGCCCGTCACCGTAGTTCGATTAAGGGCCGCCGCGCTCTCCGTTCTAGCCGTTTTTAGCCTAAAACGCGGTAAGTCATACTCTAATCCCGATTTAGAATTTTGGGTATCGCCAAACAATTTCATTTTGGGTGAAATTGGACTTATGCAAAAGTAGATGTTGGAGCTTTAGACCGGGAATGTATGGCGGGCCTTAAGGAATTAATTTGGAATTTTTTAGGACGATTTGAGGGAATCTCAAGCTAAGAATCACTGTTCACGAGCTGTAAATCACTGTTCACGAGGCTGTGATGCTCGGTTCAAGTCGCAAGTTGAATTTTTAGAACCGATATTTAATGGCAAGAAAGTCCCATGAAGGATCGGAATTAATCCGATGCCACTAGAAAGCGGGTAAGTCGCACTCTAAACTCAAATTAGAACTTTGGGTATCGACAAGCGATTTTAAGCGAAATCTATATAAAGTTAGATACGGAATAGTATGAATTGATAGTGGAAATTTTATGGCGGGCCTTAGGATTTAATTCGGGCATTAATTATTGAAAATTAGAAAATAACAGTGGCTATGATTTACAGTTCACGTGGCTGTGATGGGCCGATTACGACGCAAGTTGGATTTTTAGAACCGAGAAATTATGGTGAAAAAGTACCGTGAAGGACCGAAATCGATTTGAGGCCATTTGGTCAGAGAAAAATAATGATTTCTGTGTTTTACGTGCGTTTGAATTATAATTAGGTTATGGTGGTGAAATTAAATGTGTGATTGTGCAATTGGTTGACTTAATTATGCCTGTTGGGTGCACGCGTGGGCCAGATTATTTTAATTATTATTATTGGCCATGTTATATGCTGAGTAAGCATGAATTGCGTGTAATTGTTGCGTGCACGGGTCACGTGTGATTGACCAGCTAAGTGGCAAGTGAATATTGCACGTGTGAAAGAACGAGAAATAGTGCGTGGTATGGTATGTGAAATCGTGGGAATTGTGCTGTCCTGAGGCGTGTACTTCAACGCGGGACGATGCTCGGTATTACCGGAAGATTGCCAGCCTGAGGCGTGAACTTCTACGCGGGTTGCGCAGTAGGTGGTAGATGTTGAGCCTGAGGCGTGTACGCCACGCTGGCAAGAAACATGACCTGAGGCGATCGTTTCCACGCGCCTGAAAGTATTATAGAAAAGGAATGATCACAGGTGTGCGAGGCATGTACTTCAACGCTGGTCACTAGCGAGTGAAAGAAAAAATGAATGATCGTGGTGTGCACAGGCGTGTACTTCAACGCGGGTAATCGGCAAGTGGATGTGAAAGTGAAAATGAGAATGGAAGGAATAGTGGGATGAGAACGACACATGTACGTGTTTGCATACGATGTGATTGTGAATGAGTACGGTGTGCGATGCTTGAGTTTGACTAGATTATTTGATGTGCCTACAATATAATGGTTTGATGTGTACAAATGCATGTGTGTGTTTATGTGATTGTTATGCGGAGGTACGTGATAGCTTATATTGGGTTTAGGAGTGAACTTATTGAGAAGTGTCTCACGGTTATTTCAATCAATAATTTCAGAACCCCAACAGGACCCGTGAATCCTCCACCACCACCACCCCAAAGACGTTTTGGAGTTCAGTACATACAGAGTATGAGACAGCTGAGTTTCAAATGGGAGACAGGATGAGGTGGAGTTAGATTTTGAGTGGACGCCAAGCAAGGAATGTTAAAGGTTGTTACGGGTTGGATGGCGGGTCATCGGTTTTTGTTTTTACTCTTGAAGGGTTAGTAATGTGTGCACTGGTAAACTAAGATTTGTATTTTGTAAATATGTTTGATCGAGTAATGGAAATGTATATATTCTCCCAATGTTTCCTCAGTTAAAATTTTTGTCCGGGTGTTTTATGATTTCCGTGTGCGCAATTAAATCTCTGATGTTTAGATGAGGTCGGCGACAACTCGGGACATCGCAAATGATCGACCAAGGTGGGATGTCGTGGGCTCGAAAGGGAGTTCGGGCGTGACAGGACGTCCAGCACGAAAGTGGCCATCAACCTAAATTGCAGCAACAGCGCCCCATGCACCAACATCAACTTGGACGCCGTCGAACTGGACTCTGCAATCCGAGGAGAGGAACCCATTTCTAGCTGCAACCATGCCTTTGACACTGCTAAAGGAATCGTCAAGCCCAAGTCCTGCCTTCGACAATTATAAGAAAAACGCCGCCTGCGTTTGAAAACCCAGTAGTATATGGAGCATATCTAGAATGTATACAAATCAAAGTGACAAGAATTTGAAGCTTCTTTTACTGCATATGAAGATTTGCAAACGGTTTCAAAAGTAGTTAAAATCGTTGCTTTCCCTTGTTTATTTATCAGGCATCAAGATCAAAATTCGACACATGTCCTGTTTTGTAGTTTGTCAGTGATGGGCTATCTTGCGGCTCACTGTTACATGGATGGTATCATGGGATCATCAACACAGTGCTGTGAATGAGCTTTCCAATCCCGAAAAGGTTGTATGTACATTACATATTCAAGTTCGAGAGCCCGGGATGCTATTTATGATTGGTTAAAACTTAGAACTACAATAGAGTATACTAATTCATAAAGTTTTATGAAAATATCAAAATTGATCTTTCTTTCTCGAATGCAATATAAGATCGGTGTTTCATTCTGACTAAGTTGTATAAAAATACTTCTCACCATATAATATATATAGAAATACCGTGGCAAATTAGCCAGACAAAATACAAAAAAAAAACTAACATGCAATTTAGACAAGCAATTTAACTAAGTACTTTAATGTATTGATAGGGCATTCTATCCATTTATATATTGGTCAGGTGATGATATATGATACGTACACTATTTAAACATTGAAATTTTCATAAATTAATGTGATCTCACTATATGTGCATTTGAATTTCAAACCAGTAGGAGAAAAAGTTTCACGCGAGGATGGTGAATACGATGGTAATCACGTTTCTTAAGTTTATGTTAGGTGAAATAAATTTATCTCTCCAAGTTAATTTTATTTTCCTCCATTTAGAGTTATGAAATGATACGCGGGCCAGATAGAATAAGGCGTTGTCTTGAGATATTATGCCATAGTTGAAAATCAAAAGATCAAGCATTTGATGAGTTCAAGATATAAGGCCACAGCTGAAAATCAAAAGGATGCAGAAAAAGTAAAAAATCAAAGTTTTAAGAAGTGATCAGAAAAGAGAATTCTTCTCATTAGATTTTTCTCCATTTTGTGAAGAAAATGGCATTGTGCATCAAGTAAGTACACCTTATACACACACAACAAAATGGAATGGTAGAAAGAAAGAATTGAATTTTGGTACATATGGTTAATTCCATGATCTTATTAGCAAAATCACTAATCAATTAGTGGGGAGAAGCACTTCTTGCGCATGTCATGTTCACAACAAAATCCTATCAAAAAATTCAAGATATCTCCACGTGAATTATGAAAAGGAAAGGTATGGAATATCCAATATTTTAAAGAATGAGGATGCCTTGCGTATTATAGAATTTATGATCCTAAGTGAACCAAATTAGGACTAAGGGCATTAGAAGATGTGTTTCTTGGTTAAGCTTATCGATTATTAGATGTTGAATCTAAGATTATTGTGGAATCAAGAGATGTTGCTTTGAAACGTTTTGAATTTATGGAAAATCTGTCACTAAGCAAGTAGAGAAAATTCAAATATATGTTGCCAAACTCAAAGGCATTCAACGTGAAGAATGAAGATTCAACCCTTTTGAAGTTTGAAGCAATCCCTTTACTATTCCCCTATTGCACGACCCTTCAACGTGAAGAATGCATGAGCTAACACACACACATAAGTGAGAAAATATCGAGCCGGTCGCCTCACGCCACATCTTCGGCCCGACTCATCATCCACTCGAAACCACGGCATGATTTCGAACAGCTCTTCGAACGTAATTGAATTCGAGATTCCTTTCTCCTGATTACAGGTGGGTAACGGTCGCAAGGTAGTACAAAAACTGCAAAAATTGAAGCAAAGAAAGAAAGAAGGAAATGCACACAGATTTCCCCCAAAAAGCATTGGAGCTCGCATTTAAAATGTCAAATCCTCCCCCAAAAAGGTTCAGATAGCTTCCTGTTCCGCGTTGTATTTACTACAACGTGATTTGCGTGGAGCCGAGAAAGGATAGTTGTTTAATTCAGATAGGCAATCTCTACATTCCCTCTGATGTGGAGGACAAATTGGCAAATTAAGCATTTTCCAACTAGAGAATCTAGAATAGTTGCCAAAACTGTGGATTTATCTGAAATATTTTACTACTAATTGCTAATTAGGGATTGATCTTTCATCCACCAGTCGATGAGTCAACCCATCTTTGTTTTTGTTCTTCTTTTTTCTCTTTTTATAAATTTTGCTTGATTGCATTGCATGAATGAGTTCGATTCCTTCCAATAAGGCAATTTTACATTACGGAAACTGAAGATTATACTGATCGAATTTAGATTTCTTTCCCTTAGGAAGATATGCACGGTCCACTTTATATATCACTCCATTTTACAACATTTTTATCTGCTTCTTTGCCTTGCGATTTGTTTCTTCCAAAGGAATTACTTATGGTAAATATGTCAAAACGAGTTGCAAAGGAAATATTATGTTGAATTCTTCTTCTTTTTTTTTTTTTTTTGGTGGTCAGTCATGTGTTATTGCTGGACTTTGGTACTCCTCTACAGAGAGTTTGGCGGGCGCACCCCACAAACCCCCTCTATCCAGAGGAGGGGAGTTTCGAACTCCCCAACTCCCCATTTCCAATGAGGAATAGTAACAGCTAGGGCAAGGCCCCGGTGGTTGTCATCTTGGATTCTTTCATGCCTAATATGATTTTTTGTGTGTGTAGGGTTTCTCGATTTTTGTATGTTCGTTCATCCTGGTCTCTACACTACTGTTAACAAGTGAAATCGAGGTTAGTGTTGCTGACAAAACGTTCAGCGTTTCGGACTATGGAGCAGTTGGCGATGGGCAAACCGATGACTCCTCGGTATAATTTTATGTCCAGCTATTTACTTATACGTATTAAGATTCGGTAACACTGTGATTAGTATTTGGAACCTGTCCATGTCGGTAGGCCGTTTAAAAGATTTCCTTGTGACTTGACAATAAGAGATTAATATTCGATAAGTCTCACGATTTCATGTTGAAATACGCGTAGGCATTTACAAAGGCATGGAATGATGCATGCAACGCAGAAGAAGGGACGTCGACCATCGACGTTCCACAAGGAAAGACCTACCTTTTGAACATTATGGAATTTGCGGGCCCTTGCAAGTCGAATATCAATTTCGCAGTAAGTGAAATAGAGACAACATATCTCTTTTTCTTGCTTGCCCTTATTTAGTCCATGCATCGACCTATCGAATGCTTTTCGAGCAAATAGGGATTGATCATAGTCTCATTTTGTTTCCGCACCAAAGTGCCAACTCGAGATTTTTAGATTATCATATTCAAGATAAGATATCGATACATGGATGGTAATTCTTTTATAAACGGAATAGAGTCTCAAATCCATGAGATCAACTCTTATTACAGGGAAAAGTACCGGATCTAGGATTTAGCGAACTTACATGTTCAGATCTAATGGGGTTTGGGAGTTCGATAATCCTCGTTTATATTGGATTGCAGGTATTAGGAGAGATCATAGCACCAAAAGATCCAAGTGCTTGGAAGGAGAAGGATCAATGGTTGATTTTCGACAGTATAAATGGGCTCACCATAAGTGGGCCGGGCTCGTTTGATGGAAATGGCAAGCCCTGGTGGGACCTCTCCTGCAAATTGAACCCCACGACCGTAACGAAAAATCATCCCTTCTTCTTCTTCCAAATTTTTGATTAAGAATCAAAACGCTTGTAATTTCAAATTTCCAAGTTGCAATGCTACTTCTTTTGTACTTCTAACCCTTCTTTCTCTTGTTTGATTTGTTTGGGGACCAGGGATGCAATACGCGCGCGCCGACTGTAAGTATCGCGATGATACTTTCTCTCTTCCATTGCTGTTTATAGTTGAGGTCCTGTGAGGATTTGTTTAAGAGAAGAAATGCAGATAGATACGTACATATAAATTAAGCCAGTCTTTCCACATAGCATTGCACAATGTGGCAGCTTCTGTGTTCCTCTAGTTCTAGCTGATAAATTGAGTCTCAATACACTTCAATCTGGGGATGGCCAGACTCAATGCCCCGATCACCGTGACGAGCAACAATTTCTTACCTAGGCTAGAAAAAGTTTCAACTCCTTGTCACAAACTCTGCCACTTTTCTACTCTTTCGGAAATTCAGTTGATTTCTCACCAACTTTTCCTCGTAAGTTTGTTAGTGACAATTGTTCCCAGATAATCTCATGTACTCTCGATTACAACTTGAAAATCGTAAGGACAAATTAAATATTAGGCAGTAATAATTTTAATATAACTAGTAGATATGTATAGGAAAAGCAGCTTTTGTTAACAAAAGATGTAAAAGTGGAATGTTTCGTCAATATAACATTAAAACTACAGCACTTTCGAACGAAAAAAGCTAATGTCTGGTACTTGAATGACATGGGCTACTGCAGACGCTTCGTATCCAAAAGTGCAATGGAGTGTATTTGCAAAATCTGCACTTCAAGAACAGTCCTCAGATGCATTTAATTGTTTATGGAAGCAGCGACGTTTACATGACGTCCTTGAACATTTCCGCACCCGACGAGAGCCCCAACACCGACGGAATCCACATTGGATCTTCTCATGGTGTCTCTGTTCGTTCTTCAATTATAGGCACCGGTGATGCATTGCTTTCCTCTGAGACTATCTGTGTGTGTTTTCTTTTGTTGCTTGACATTTGCTTTCGGGAGAGAATCAGTCTAATTATCTCAAGACTTTTAGACATTTCAATTCCTTTTCTCTCATAATTTCAGTTGTATTGAAGGACATGTTGCGTTTGTGAAAATGAAAGTAACATTTCATCGCCTTATGGTGTTTCATCGACAGGTGACGATTGCATCTCGATCAGCGACCATACCTCGAAAATCAGTGTTTCTGACATCCGGTGTGGACCTGGTCATGGAATAAGGTAAATGCACCGTTACTATACGAAACCTAAACATCCAAGAAAATATCAGGTAGACTCATGCGTGATAGATGGTGCCAAACACGGTATAAAACAGCGCCCGTATTATCATGGGTTTGCCGCAAGTTGTAAGCTGTGAAGGTGTATTAATGTACATGCTTTTGGTGCAATTTTGGTGGGGACAGCATTGGAAGCTTGGGAAAGGGTGGAGAGGAAGTAAGTGTCAGCAACATCGACGTGAAGAACGTCGACTTTTACGGGTCAACTAATGGAGCTAGAATTAAAACTTGGCAGGTATGTCCGAGTTTGTCAATACATTCATTTGTCTGCGTTAGAAGAAATGAGGTTGGAGTAAAACTGAAGTAAAATTTACGAAATTGACAGGCGGGAAGAGGCCGAGTTAGCCAAGTTCTTTTCTCGAATCTCAAGTTCACCGCTGTGAAAAACCCCATCATCATTGACCAGTACTACTGCGATGTTCGGGGGGCTTGTCCCAAAACGGTAAGACGAGAATGAGTAATCCTTGAATGATTAAAGTTGACTGAACAGGTGACTATCATCGGTAATCACGATCCCGGACAACGTATACGTTCGAAGATTATGTTTGCCAAGGCTTCCGAATTTAGCTTCGTCAGCTGAATTGAACTTAATCATCTGTGGACGTGTTGATAGGAAACGGGAGTACAGATAAGCGACGTGCATTACCAAATGGCATCCGGGACGTCCAGCACGAAAGTGGCCATCAACCTAAATTGCAGCGAAAACGTCCCATGCGCCAACATCAACTTGGACACCATCAAACTGGAATCTGCGAACGAAGGAGAGGAACTCATTTCTAGCTGCAACAATGCCTTTGGAGCTACAGAAGGAATCGTCGAGCCCAAGTCCTGCCTTCAATGATTATGAAAAGAAAGCTGCCGGTAGTTGAGAACCCAGTAGTAGATCGAGCATATCTAAAATGTGTAGAAATCGAAGTGAAAAGAGTTTGAAGCTTCTTTTCCTGCATTTGAAGATTTGTGAATGGTTTAAGAAGAAGTTAAAATTGTTGCTTTCCCTTGTTTATTTATCACGCATCAAGATCTAAACTTGGTGAAAATTCCAAATAAAAACCTGAAGTGCCCTCATTTTTTCAAATAAGGATTTGAAATGAATTTTGTTTTAAATAAGTGTTTAAAGTAGCTATGTTAATTTCAAAGAAAAGCCCAAACTTCCCAGATGATCAATGGCCCTTGCCCGGCGAGGTTGCCCTCGAAAGCCACAGGCAAGGGCTACCCTCACTTGTAACAGCCCAATTTCGACTAATTTTGGGATTTATAGAACGCGTAATTTGTCGATTGTACTTATAGTAAAATCTCACCCGAGAACTGATCACTCTCGGTTATTATTTTAAACCCGAGATTTCGCTAGAATTGCACTCGATCGAATTTGGTCATTATTTAGACCCCGAACTTGGCGGTCGATTTTTGGGAGTTTGGAACAAAATAAATTGGGCCGGTGTCGATATTATTGTGGCCAACATCGAGAATATCGGGGATAGTCGGAAATTGAATTTTTTGACGGGTGCAATTTAATTTGGTAGACCACCCTCGTAGTGTATTTGGAATTAATTAATTTCAGTCAATAATATAGAATATTATTCGGGATTTTTCGGGAATTGTTAGGCCTTTTCCCGAATTTAAATCGACACCGATAAGTCGATTTTCTTGTTTAGACCGTGTCCAATCATTCGCGCTTGAAGTTTAAAATTTAAATTTCTCTCTCTTTCTCTTTTCTCTCTCTTCCCTTTCACTCTTGCGGGGGCGCCTTTCCTTCTCTCTCCTTCTCTCCCCTCCCTCTCTCTTCTTTCTCTCCCTCTCTCCTCTTTTCCCCTCTGCCGTGTGCCCCTTCCCCATGCAAATTTTCCCTTTTCCCTCACGTTTCCCTCTGCATGCCGCCTGCCCCCCCTGCTGACCAGACCTCTCTCCTTCTCTCCCTTCTCTCTCTCTCCTCTCTTCTCTCTCTTCCTCTCTCTTCTTCTTCGCCCGACGTCTCTGCCCCGCTCCGCCCCGCACTGCTTCTGCCTCGCTCCCGTTCAGCCCTCACCGGCCGCCTTTCGCCGCCCGCGCCGAAATCCGATCGCCCGGCCAGCCCTACCGCCCGTCGCCCGGTGCACCAAACCGCCCGTCTTAAGCCCGCCCGTCGCGCCTCAATGTTTGCTCGTCTTGTTGACCCCATCGTCGACCTGCCGTTGCCGCAACGCCTCGCGCAGCTCGCTTTTTGGCGCCCGCGCCGATGCGCCCAGCCGTCGCCGCCTCCCAAACCCCGCCACCCTTCCCGGCCCCGTCTCTCTCTCTCTTTCTCTCTCTCTCTCTCACCCCGACTCTCTCTCGCTCCAAATTGGCCAGCTCTCGCCGGTCAGCCGGGCCCTGGCCACTCCATACACCGCCTGCCACATCATGGCCACTGCATTCCCCAAAGAACCCCTGGCCAAGCAGACCTCCTCCTCCGCCAGCCACCTCGATTTAGGCGATAAAATTCCTAAACCCGAACTAGTTTGATTGTGCAAATTTTAGGGGTAAATTTCAGGGTTTAGTTAAGTTAATTTGTGTCCTAAATGAACGTATATATATATATATATATATGTATATATAGGCTGATTAGGAGATTAATTGGGACTTATTAAGGCTGAGTGTGATTGGTTATGGCGGGTCCTAAATGAACTGGACCTTTGGTGATGCTAAGTTGGGTGTTAAATACGAGTATACATAGACTAAAATAAAATGAATTATATGTCTTGGATAATGTGCCCGATCGAGTGGGAAATCTTGATTCAATGATGGGGCACATCGGAGTATGGCAATTGATTTGATTTCCATGTCATGTGAATTTACACATTATGCTTGATTTGGTTGAGATTGATTTCAAAGTTGACGCACATATACATTTGTGAGTAAAGTTGGCCTTCGGGCGGGCCTACGGGTCGTTCTATCAACAAGCTGTGGCCTTTGGGTCGGACCTCGGGTCGAAAACTTTGGGCCTTCGGGTCGGGCCTTGGGTCGAAAACCACCGTGGGCCTACGGGTCGAAAGGTTGGGGTTCGGACCGGGCCTTTGGGTCAAAACAGTTTGGGGTCTCCGGACCGGCCTTCGGTTTAAAATATTTGGGGTCTACGCCGGGTGGCCTTCGGTCGGTTTAATGGTTGTGGGCCTTAGGGTCGGGGCCCTTGGGCCAAGAGATAATTGCTTATTTGTTGTAATGACGTGAATTTCCTAATTGCGTAGCAAGAAAGTGAACGGGCTATGAGCCCGGTGAATTTATGTTTGGTTGTTATATTGACATTGATTTATGCCCTGGTTCGTTTGGTTTTGCATTTTATTTACCTCTCCGAGGTGCACATTAGCCTAGCTTAGGATTAGGGATTATTATTTTTTGCTGAGTTTCTCAGTTTGTGGTAAAACCGAACATTTCAGATCCCTTTACCATGAATTTCGACGACGACTGCTACGCTTTGGGATTCCCCACCATTTAGAGTATCTTATGATCGTAGTACCCGTGGGGAACGGGGAAGAGTACTATAGACATTATACACAAGTATGGGTAGATGTAGGTTTGCTTCACTACGAGATTCACGAGTACCTAGCATGGCGATTCCGGGATCTTTTTGGGGAGGAGTTTGGCCCCATTAGGTCGGCTGACGTCCCGTTCGTGGGAGAAGGTCTGTTAGATATCCAGTATCCGGACGGCGACATAGTGGATGTCGATATGGAAGGCGGTCCCGATTCCGAGGTTGAGTATGAGGTCATGGAGGATGAGGAAGAGCATGAGGAGTTTGGTGGCATAGCTTTCGAGCCGGAGATAGTCGACCAGTACCAGAACAGGCGGACGCTCAAGCCCCTGAGCCCATGGACGTAGATGGGTATGATGAGAAGGATCCTGAGCCGGAGTCGGAGTCGGAGGCCATGAGTTCTGAGGAGGACCGAGAGCCGCCCGAGAGTTCGCTGTAGTCGCCGGGTCGACCGAATTTCATTGGGTACCATAGATTAGATGTCAAGACAGAGCGAGGGCCGCCACCTTTGACCGTAGCCCCTCTTGGTAAATAGCGACACCCCTGGCCACCGATCTCTTTTTGCAATTCGTGGCCCTTTTGATGTATTCCTTTTTGTGTCTTTTTGTAAAGGGGTAGACTATGTAAGTTGTAAGGTATATGTATATTAAAGTTTAATTTATCGTTTAAATTTTACCTCTTGCTGCTCATGGTTGCGTTGGAAAATGTCGGGTGTATATACATATATTATATTGGTATATACGTCGTTTCCGCTTGTGGCATGTATTCTCTGATTTGGGTATTAGGGTCTCCGTGACGCAATCCTGGGAGCGTCGCGCTTTATTTAGACCAAGGATGGATGTTCATGCCTCGGTTTGGGTGCGGGCGTGACATCACTTGTGGCCGGCCCTTGCCCCAGTGGCCAACGGGGCTCGCCGGACCCTCGTTAAAAAGAAAAATAAAAAGAAATGAGAAAAATAAAAAGAAAAAATAATTTAAAATTAAAATTGTCTTTGGACAAAAATGCTCTTAATCGGTCGGAATATTTAGCCGATCAGCAACCGGCGAGGTCAGTCCCTTATTTAAACTTTCATGATCATTTCAATTCCTTATTTGAGACTGATATAACTACTTCAGGCTCTTATTTGAAAATATGAGGGCACTTCATGCCTTTCCTCAAAACTTGACATATATTGTTTTCTTTTAGTTTGTAAGTGAAGGGCTATCTTGCGGCTCACTGTTTCATGGATTGTATCATGTATTCATCAACACAGTGTTGTGAATAAACTTTCCAATCCCAAAAGGGCTGTATGCACATTATACATTCAAGTTTGAAGGCCCGTGATGCCATTTATGATTAGATAAAAATTAAAACTGCAATAGAGTATACTAATTGATAAAGTTTTATGAAAATATTAAAATTGACCTTTCTTTCCCAAATGCAATATAAGATCGGTGTTTCGTTGTTACTAGGTTGTACAAAATACTTTCGAGGATATAATATCGAGATGTTTTGGCAAATTAGCCGGACAAAATATAAATAGACTAAATGGATAATCAAGAGAATTGGCATGTATGGTTATCAAAGACATGTAGACAAAAAATTATTTAACTACATACTTTTACTGTGTTAAACTGTTAATAGAGCATTGTATTAGTTTGGAACTTACTTATTTGATGAAGATGCTTTTTGTTAAATAGGAAAAAGACAACTTCCATTCATTTTTGGTCCGTGATGATGTATAATATGTCACGCCCCGCACCCAACGTGAGGCATGAACATCCGTCCGGGGTCTAAACGGCGTAACGCCTCCGAGGATTGCGTCACGGAGACCCGAATACCCAAATCAGAGAATACATGCCACAAGCGGAAACGACGTATATATATATGTATATACTCCCGGACATTTTAAAATGCACCCATGGATAGCAAAAGCTCACAATTAAGCGATAAATTAAACCTTAATATATAATCCTTACAGACTTGCATATTCTACCCCTTTACAAAAAGACACAAAAAGGTACATCCAAAAGGGCCACGAACCAAAAAGGGATCGGTGGCCTAGGGGTGTCGCTATCTACCAGGAGGGCTACAGGTCAAAAGTATCGGCCCTCACTCCTAAGGTGGGACCTAAACTAGGGCCCCCGGTGAGGTTAGATCCAAATGTCTCAAAAGAACTCTCGGGCTGCCACGGCTCTTCCTCCGAGCTCATACCTCGAGACTACATGTCTCGGGCCTCGGGGTCTGCTCTTCAGCCTCAAAATTCATGGCCGGGGATCTGAAATGTTCGGTTTTACCACAACCGTGAGAAACTCAGCAAGTAATAATCCCTAATCCTAAACTAGGCTAATGTGCACCTCCAGGATAAATAAAATACATCAGGCAGTGAACCAGTAAGTCAATATAAATTTCACCCGGCCTATAGCCCAACATGACATCTCATTTCCTACAGACAGGGCCTTTATCAATATTGTGATTCACATGCATTTATATCGACCCGAAGGCCCACAGTTGATAAAACGACCCGTAGGCCCGACCCGAAGGCCACAGTTGATAAAACGACCCGTAGGCCCGACCCGAAGGCCCACAGTTGATAAAACGACCCGTAGGCCCGACCCGAAGGCCACAGTTGTTTCGAGTGACACACGCATCGACAATTTCAATCATATTGAAACACTACTAGCAAAATCACGAGAAATGGAAATCCGAGCAATTTATCACTGTCGATATGCTAAGTACACTTATTCATAAACTCGATGAATTCAAAGCATTATCTGCACTCACAATCCATTTCATTTTAGTCCACTTAACCCCAACACTAATTTCACGTGATTTAAAACAATGCAACTCGACGCGCTTAAGGCCCGCCATGGACGAATCAATATCAGTCACTAGTTCCCCAATTATGGCCTCAGCAATTTATCCAACCACGCCTTAACCCCAAATAATCCACAACTCAGGCAAACAATGCATTCTCGGTTTCTGGGTGAATAGTACTCGAACAGTCCCTAATTGGGCCTTGAACCGCTCCTAAATCATTTCATTAGGCTTTAATAATACCCCATAATCATCTAGTACACATAACTTGTAATTAGATCATAATCTATACCAAACAACCCCTAATCAGTCCACATATATGCACGCCCAATTAGACCACCAAATAACTTAATTAATCCCTAAAATTTACCCCTAAACTTGCACAATTAAACTAATTTGGGGTTTAGGGATTTTTACTCGCCTAAATTAACCCGAGGCGAGAGAGAGAGAGAGAGAGAGAGAGAAGAGAGAAGTCGAGGGGAGGCAGATCAAGGGCGTAGGGCGGCGGAGCGACGTGGCGCCGGGCGACGGCGAAGCGGCGACGGCGGGCGGTGACGGGAAGGCGACGGCCTACGGGCGGAGCCGGACGAGAGAGAGAGAAGCCGAGGTGAGAGAGAGGCGAGAGAGAGAGACTCGGGAGAGAGAGGGAGAGACGGGGCCGAGGGGAGGTGGCGGACCTACGGGGAGGCGGGCGACGATACAAGACGGCCAAGGCGGAGGCGGCGAGCCGACCGGGCTCACAGAGGGCACATGGGCGAGCACCCATGACGAGGCCGCCAGCGCGCTGGGCGAGGAAGAAGGGAGAGGCTACCGTCGGCTCACGGCGGGCGCGGGTTCTGCTGCCGGTCAAGACGTCAGCGGGTGGCGAGCTCCCAAGTGCTACGGGCGAGCCTGGACGGGCGCGAGGGCCGAGGGAAGCCGGCTCGGGGCGGCACGGTCGGAGCGGGCGGAGGCGCAATCATGGAGGCGCCGACGGCGACGGCTCGGGCCGGGCGACGGAAGGCTGAGGCGGCCAGGCGCCGGGCGGGGAACGTGAAGAAGAAGCAAAGGGGAAGGGGTTGGTCGGGAAAGAAGAAGGGAGGAAGAGGGGAGAGAGAGAGAAGAAGAGAAAGAGGGAAGAGAGAGGAGGAGAGAGAGAGAGAAGGGATGGACGGAGTTGTATGGGGAAGTGGCAGAGGGGACGTGCGTAGGGGGGGGGGGGGTACCAGAGGGCAACCGGGGAAGGAGAGAGGAAGAGAGAGGGAGAGAAAGAAGAGAGAGGGAGGGGAGGAGAGAGAGGAAGACGAGGGGAAGGGCGCGCACAGAGGGAAAGGGGAGAGAGAGAAAAGAGAGAAAGAGAGAGAGAAAAGTACAATTCAAATTTTTAGTTTTAGCGCGAACCATTGGACACGGTCCAAAAAAAAAAAATCGACTTATCGGTGTTTATTTAACCGAAAATTGCCTAACAATTCCCGAAAAATCCAAATAATATTCTAAAGGCGGTTGACGGAAATAAAATAATTCGGTCATACTACGAGGGCGGTCTACTAGTCCAAATTGCACCCGGTCTAAAAAATTCACTTTTTAACCATTCCATTAATCTCGATCTGGCCACAATAATATCGACACCGTCCAATTTATTTCACTGAACTCCCAAAATCAACTGCCAAGTTCGGGGTCTAATTAACGACAAAATTCGATCGAGTGCGATTCTAGCGAAATCTCTAATTTAAAATAATAACCGAGAGTGATCAGTTCTCGGGCGAGATTTTTACTACAAGCACACTGACAAATCACGCGTTCAATAAATCCCAAAAATTGGTGAAATTCAGGCTGTTACATAACACGTAGACTTTTTAGATATAAATAGTTCCATAGATAATCGTAATCGCACCAGGAGCAAAAGTTTCACGAGAGGATGATGAATAAGATAGCAATTATGTTTATTTAAGTTTATGTTAGGTGAAATTAATTTGTTTTTCCAAGTTAAATTTATTTTCTTCAAATTTTTTTAGAGCTATAACAGCCTGCACGAAGGACTTGGAACCAGAACCTACACACAAGATAGTCAACAACCGGCTTCCCATATTGGCCAACTGTCGATCACGCTCGCACCGCACCATGGTCGACCGTGGCTCCAGATTCAAAACGTCAATTCCTTCGACGAAAGGTTTCCCAGGTCTTAAATCGCAAGTCCTCCATGTCATTGATCCAAGAGAAACAGCGTACCGTCGCTCGTCGACATGATATGCAAGCCGCATAGAATAAGGCGCTGTCTCAAGGTGTGGCTTCCATCCACCGTCTGGATCACTCGCATACAGAACATCGACAAAATAATATTCGTCTTGTGTACAGCAACAGCTGAAACTTCATAGCAGCACCCATCAGATTCTCTATAATGAGGAGATTCCAAACGAGGGGATTTCAGGTCAGGAAGACAAGTCCAACTTCCATTATTTGGGTCAAGAACCTCCGCCCTTGACTCAGACCTGCTAGCCTCCTTAGGTCTAAAGTACACATGTCTGCTCAATTATCGGCTGAGAATCCACATATATTAGATGCATCCTGATGAGTACGCACGCCTGCTTAATTAGTCAGGTGAGAATCCGTCCCATTGTTTTTTTTTTTTGGTAAAGTAAGAACTTTATATACTTTTCAAAGCGAGTCATATAGAGAAAATAGTCGTACACAAAAACCTCACACTTGAGGCGATACAACAAATGTCCTGACAGGTGCAAAGGTGTAACGACTCAAACAAGGGCTACAAGAAATAGCAAAGGCATTACATTGGCCAACCGAAACGAGGACCAGCAAGCTACATACAAAGTAATGAAAAGATTAGTCAAAAATGGAAGAGGAGATGCCCAAGTTTTGCTGAATTCTTCTGTTGTGGTCATTATCTACAACAGGCTTCATGGATAAGCTTTTGTCCCTTACCAACTTGGTGAGATGATTGCGGAGGGCTGGCATGAAGAGGGAATCCGTCCCATTGTTTCTGTTCAACATTTTCGCAAATTACAGTAGATTATCCCGTTCTGTGCTGACTACAGACTAATAATACAACGGGCACGTTAAACGTGCAGCAAGACCAGCAACGCATGAAGAATGGCACTTCTCCGACGTACAGAAGCTCACGGCGCAAGGCCATTAATTAACAGACTGACTTGTCCTGACAGTTAGTGTGAGGAAGGACGATCAACTGCTGAGACCAACAAGAATGTAGCGCGTAGAATGCATACAATTCAGACCTATCAGCAGAAAGCGGGGGGTCCAAATAAATCAGACAGCACAATATATATACACAATACACGCAGATATAATGCTTGTATTTAACCCAGTTTCAAAGAACCAGATATAACTATGGAAAAAAATCTAATAAACAAAACTACCCAATAACTGCTAGAAAGAAGAAGACGCGTTCTCATGGTCTATGGCCCTGCAATTCCTATCTTTTTGCATCATCAAGCAGGATAAAACAGATGAGGTGAATGACTAGACAAGTTCATGACCACGAGCTAGGAAAAGCATCAAGTTTACGACACCAACACCAGCAAAATTAATGAGTTGTGATTCCTGGATCAGCTTACCGCAATCGCTTGGGTTAGCCTGCGCTACGCAATCTGGAACAAAGGAAGAAACAGATTCGAAACCCTAAGCTCAAGGAAGAGGAAGACTACCTCACGTGTTTGGCCTCTTACTATTTTTATTTTAAGATGATATTAGTAACGATGGGAAAGTCCTTCAATTTGAATATTTGTCGCCTTCACAGCTAGAGATGAGAGTCTGAAGAAATGTCCACTGTTCGATAGTGGCGAAAAAACAAAGCAAACAAGAAACATAAACTTTTCCATGAATTTCAGGTCATATATCATCATATCAGACGGTGCGCTGAAGATAATGGAGTATATTGACTTACCCTTCCCTCAACTGTCATCCTTCTTATAGTTCCCATATGCGTCCTCCCTGTCTCTGGATACTGTAAACCTACTCCCATTTCATCGTGTAATTATAGCTTCATGAAGCTGTGTTAAGTTATTTAATAACTGTATCATGAGGACGAAGTATACGTAGCGAGCAAATAAATGAAGCATTCATTTTATTCATTGGAGTGGAGGTGGAAGTTCACCTTTCATATTTGTGGTCATTGGTGATGAGCACCCACACACACTAGTCAGTCTGCGCTCAAAACATTTGCAAGTCTACGAATGCAATAAAGAAGTTTCTGTTTTTTCACTTTGCTATGTACACATTTTAGACATGCTCGATCTACTTCTGGGTTCTCGACCACCGGCAGCTTTCTTTTTCATAATCATTGAAGGCAGGACTTGGGCTCGACGATTCCCTTTGCAGTTCCCAAAGGCATTGTTGCAGCTAGAAATGGGTTCCTCTCCTCCGCTAGCAGATTCCAGTTTGATGGTGTCCAAGTTGATGTTGGTGCATGGGACGTTTTCGCTGCAATTTAGGTTGATGGCCACTTTCGTGCTGGATGTCCCGAATGCCATGTGGTAATGCACGTCGCTTATCTGTACTCCAGTGTCCTATCAACACGTTCACAGATGATTCAGTTCAATTCAGCTGAGGAAGCTAAATTCGGCAGCCTTGGGAAACATAATCTTCGAATGTATACGTTGTCTGTGATCGTGATTACCGACAATAGTCACCAGTTCAATCAACTTTAATCTCTTAAGGATTATTCATTCTCGTCTTACCGTCTTGGGACAAGCACTTGGAGTATGGCAGTAGAACTGGTCTATGATTATGGGGTTTTTCACTGCGGTGAAGTTGAGATTCGAGAAAAAAACTTGGCTAACTCGGCCTCTTCCCACCTGTCAATTTCGTAAATTTTACTTCACAGTTCTACTCCAACCCCATTTCTTCTAACGCAGATAAATGAATGTATTGGCAAACTCGGACATACCTGCCAAGTTTTAATTCTAGCTCCATTAGTTGTCCCATGAAAGTGAACGTTCTTCACGTTGATGTTGCTCACACTTACTTCATTTCCACCCCTTCCCAAGCTTCCAATGCTGTCCCCGGCAAATTGCACCCAAATCAAGTACATCAATACACCTTCACAGCTTACAACTTGCTACAAACCCTTGGTAAATGCATTGCAGTTTTTTACCGTGTTTGGCACCATTTATCCATACGACTACCTAATATTTTCTTCGATTTTTAGGTTAGTAACAGGGTGTTTACCTTATGCCATGACCAGGTCCGCACTTTATGTCATTGATACTGATATTCGAGATATGATCGCCGATCGAGATGCAATCATCGCCTGTTGATGAAACACCATGAGGGGATCGATGAACTGTTATAATCATTTTCGCAAACCCAACATGCCCTTTAATCCAACTGAAATTGTGAGAGAAAAGGAAATGCAATGTCTAAAAGTCTTGAGATAATCAGACTGACCCTCTCCCAACAGCACGTCAAACAACAAAAGAAAACACATACAGATAGTCTCAGAGGAAAGCAATGCATTACCGGTGCCTATGGTTGAAGATTGAACAGAGACAGCGTGAGATGCGTGAATGTGGATTCCGTCGGTGTTGGGGCTCTCGTCAGGTGCGGAAATGTTCAAGAACTTCAATTGAACGTCGCTGCTTCCATAAACAGTTACATGCACCTGAGGACTGTTCTTGAAGTGCAGATTTTGCAAACTCACTCCATTGCACTTTTCGATACGGAGCGTCTGCAGTAGCCCATGGCATTCAAGTACCAGAGATTAGCTTTTTTTTTTTTTTGTTGCCAAGTGCTATAGTTTTAATGTCATATTGACGAAACATTCCTCGTTTACAGTTTTGGTTAACAAAAGCTGCTTTTCTTTAACATAGCTACTAGTTGGTTAAGATTATTGTTGCTGCCTAATATTTAATTTTTCCTTACAATTTCCAAGTTCTAATCGAGAGTACATAAGATCATCCTGAACGATTGTCACCAACAAACTTACGAGGAAAAGTTGGTGAGAAATCAGCTGAATTTCCAAAAGAGGAGAACAGTGGCAGAGTTTGTGACGAGGAGTTCAACCATTTTCTAGCCTAGGTAAGAAATTGTTGCTCATCCCAGTATTCTGGGGCCTTAAATCTGACCATCCCCAGATTGAAGTGTATTAAGACTGAATCTGTCAACTTAAACCAGAAGAAGAATTAGGCGGCTACATGATGCAACATTATATGGAACTAAATTAATTTAATCGAGGGGCTACTAATTAAAGTCCGAGTGTATGAATGACAAAATTTTCACCCTTTCAGATCATTTCCTAAACTAGTATCACGTTAAGAAAGCAATACGCTTATGTTATGTCCATGCCTATTTGTATTTCTTCTCCTTAATGAATCTTCATAGGAACTCAACTTATATATAGCAATGGAAGAGAAGGCATCATGAATGCTGCGAAGGACTTACAGTTGGGGCGAGCTTATTGCATCCCTGGTCCCCGAACAAATCGAACAAGAATAAGAAGGGTCAGAACTACAAAAGAAGCAGCATTACAATTCGGAAATTTGAAATACAAGTGTTTGATTCTTAATCAAAATTTGCAGCAAAGGGGTTGAAAATTCGTTACAGGCTTGGGGTTCCATTTGCAGGATATGTTCCACCAGCCATCGCCATATCCATCAAACAAGCCCGGGCCACTTATGTTGAGCCCATTCACTTTCTCAAAAGTCAACCACTTTGCTGGATCGTACCCCTTCCATGCATTTGGATCTTTTGGTGCTATGATCTTCCCTGATATCTGCAATCGCATTAAGGGAGGATTTTCGAACTCACAAACTTTACTAGATCCAAATGTGTAAAGTCCACCAAGGCGTTACTTTTTTTTTTTTTTTTTTCAAAAATGAATGATTTGAAAAATACTTTTCTAAAAATAATCTTTCATATAATCTGAAATAATTAGCTGATGAAAAATGTTTTCATTATCGATAGCAATTTATGTCTAAAATATTTTTGTGGATGATGAAAATATTTTAGTCGATCATTCATTTTTGTGAGCAATACCAAGTGATCATTTTTGAAAAATATCTTCTAAAATTTTTCATTTTTCGCGAAATAAATGCACCCTAAATCCTAGATGCGGTACTTTTCCATGCAATTGAAGCTAATCTCATCGAACTTGAAGACTTTCTTTCATCTATGAAAGAACCGCCATCTGTTTTGATCTTTTATAAGGGGAAGAAAGAAACAGAGATATGTTGTCTTTATTCAACTTACTTCAAGATTGATATTAGACTTGCAAGGGCCCACAAAATTGATAGGATTCAAATGGTACTTCTTTCCTTCTGGAACGTTGATGGTCGATGCACTTCCCTCTGTGTTGCACGCATCATTCCACGCCTTTGTAAATGCCTACGCATATTATTTCAATAGGAAATCGTGAGAGTAGTTGAATATAATCTCTTATTGTTAAGTTACAACGAAATCTTCTACATGGCCTATAGACATGGACAGGTAAAAAAACTAGTCGGGGTGTCACCCGATCACCGGAAAGTCTTAATAAATATATAAATAGAAAATTATACCGAGGTATCGTCAGACCACCCATCGCCAACTGCTCCGTAGTCGGACACGCTGAACCTTTGTCGGCAGCACCGACCTCGATTTCACATGTCAACAGTAGCGCAGTAACCAGGACCCAGGAACATACAGAAATGGAGAAACCCTGTGCACAAAAATCATATTAGGCGCGAAAAGAAATCCAAGAACATGCTATTCGCAGCTCATCTTGAGAGGTGTACCATAAGTACTTCCTCCGAGAAGCAACAAATCGCAAATGCAAAGAAGCGAGATGAACGGTTGAGCTCTCTTCTTCAGATGCAGAGTGGGACTGATTGCTGCACGCCACGCGAGGGGTTGATTTTAAAGTGGATCGTGCTTTGCTTCAGAAGGAAAACTTTGTAAATGCAGGAGTATAATCTGTAGTTACCATGTGTAGAACTGTAAAGTACCAGAGCGGAAGGAATCAAACTTCTGCATAACCATCCAATCAATCTAGAAAGAGAGAGAATGCAGCTGCCCAGTGTGATCCATTCTTTCTGACTATGACTTCACACAGAATGTCTGGTTGTGGATCCGGGCATCATCATCATCATCATTCACTTAGAGATTATCCGTCGTAATCTTGATCTTCAGACGTGTAAAATCACACTGATACATTGACTATCGGAGCAAAATGAAACGGCCCAAGAAAGCCAATCAAATGGTATTACTCTCTCGGAAGTTTGGAACATCATCATTCACTTATTCCAGAAAAAAAAAAATTTGCTCCTGTTATTTCAGCAGAAGGGAGGGGAAATTTTTTTACTTATCTGGCATCATCATTCATTTATGTGGAGCAGTAGAAAAATAAACTCAATCATCGTAAAATTTTACTTACGAAAAAAAATTACGTGTCCACTTTTCAATCCATAGTATCTTTTGTAAGATTGTAGATATTATATTTTAGGGTCCATTCATTTCACGGAAACCTACAGTTTTGGAATATGTATTCCTAAAAATGATCGCGTGCTTCGCCTATAAAAATAAATAAATGAAATATATTTTCGTCACTTACGAAGGTGTTTAGATATAAAATGTTGTCAATAATGAAAATATTTTTTCTTTGGCTAAATATTCCAAGCGATATAACCAATCATTTTTTGGAACATGAATTTCGAATCGTTCATTTTCCACAAAGACAAGCAGACCCTTAAATCAAAATCGAATAGCGTGAATCGCAAAATCGGACAAAAGTAATTAAAAAAGGGTAAAGGCATTCACTTAAATGTGATTAACCTGCAATTAACTTGTTCAATGCAAGTCATGCAAATTAACATAATTTTGCTTACGTGAGGACTTTGTGCTCACGTAAATTTATTTGAATCACGGGGACTTGTGGTCCTAAATCGAGATCTATTTCCTTTAAAAATCATTCGGAACTATCCGGAAACATTTGGCCCTTTTCCTTTCATGTTATCCCTAGAAATGAAAGGAAAAAAAAACATGATTCTTCCCATATAAAAATAGACTAATGAAATAAGAGGCAACAACAGCCTCATGTGATTTCATAAACGCATCACTTGAGGGAAATTTTTTAAGAAAGTCTAGCAGAATATTCATGAACTGATTGGGTAAACTAGGATTAATGAAATTGATCGAGAATAAGATGCATGATGATCGCATGTACTGCCTGTGGATAAAAGATGAATCCATTTTCTTACTTATGGATGATTATACAAATGGTCCTTAAATTTTGGCCTAATATGTAATGTCATCTCCGAACATTTTCTCAATATGCAATGTCGTCCCTGAACTTTTAATTTATTTAATGTGGTCCCTAAACTTTTAATACTTATTCAATCAATTCCCTGGACTATATAAAAATATTCAATGTTATCCTATATATCATAAGTTCGTTATCATTCAACAACACTTGAAATCTAATCCAAGTGAATATATCAAATTATATATCGTATCTTCTATTTTCATCATAACTTCAATTTTTACTGATCATTTGATTCTTCTTTCAACATTCCAATTACGTAGATAGCCTAACAATATTACATCATCCGCAAGAAGATCAATTCTTATTTATAATATAAAGTCCTTCGAATACTTTTCATGTTCTTACTAATATCTCGAGTAGAGATAATTGATAAGATAATTGAACATTTGCGTATTGTCCACAAATTAGATTAAACATGTACCAAAAGTTCAAAAATCACATTGAATAAGTTAAAAGTTCAGGAACGATATTCCACATTAGGTGAAAATTCAATCATCATATGAAACTAATTAAAAATTCATAGATAATATTGTACATTGAACCAAAGTTAAGACAATATTGGTGTCATTTTCTCTCTTATATAATTAAAGTAGAGAAGGTGCATGCAAGAGGCCTTATTGGCAGATGTCCATGCGAACAAATCAATGTCGTAATTAAACTAGGGTTTGGGAATAGTATTTTTTAGAGTACTCGGCCAGCTCTCAGCGGGTTTTCTTGGTCCTTTCTTTCAATGCATCTTCTGACAAGTTGTTCAAGACGATAGTTTCCAGTTTCAATGCATATTCGTACTTGAATGCATATATCACGTGACATTGCCGGCATGCACGACAACCCAAAATCATGCAAGAAAGCTCTGAGGTAGGCTTAAGATATAAGCAAAATCCAGTAGACAGAAAGGCTAACAAGATGCACACTCCCACGTAACGTCGGCTTGACCAAGTGTTGTGCGATCAAGGCAGTTCGCTAAGCTTCTAGGAAGGAGCTACATAATGACCAGCGCAGTGATTGAACCCGAACCAGACACTCCTGGGGGTGAAGGTGCCATAATGGAAGATGACGGGTTGCGACTGAGTGTAGTAGGAGAACGCATATGCCTGAACCATCACTCGCTTGGGTCTCCAATTGTCGTGCCAGCCGGTTCTTGAAGAGGTCAAGATAGCAGATCTGGTACACACACGGCCCGTTTATCTGGGAAAGTGTCTGTCGAGCACCTCTCGAATGCTTGGCCGTATGGATTGTCCAGCCTGGGTGCATACACCTGATCATGATAGCTCCCGGTTATTCACAAGAAGCCGTCATTCATCATCCTCGTATTTATAACGCCCAGAACATCTAAATGATGCGAATCTATAGCTGATGATGCATAAAAAAGATGCAAGTGTATTGCAGATCATACGTCGTGACGCAAGTTGCATATGGGAGACGATTTCTAGGTGGTTTTATAAATCTCGATAGAGAGTATTTGGTGGGAATTGTAGATTAGAGTGGAGCGGCACGGGTGCGAGCGGGCTAACCACAACCCACAGGTGACGAGACTCGTCACTTCTAACGGTTGTGATTAATTCAATCCACCGATGAAAAATGTCTAAATGAGCATTTCAGCGGGTCAAACTAGCACAACCTAGGTCTTTTATTAAGTTGAATCAATTGATGACGAAGTAGAGCTTGCCATCTAGTGCCCGATTGCCATAGGCATCTCCAAATGCAAGACTGATTTGGTCTCTGGTGTAGCTGGTCGAAAGACCGCTCGTCCTCACCGATACCGTATAAGTACAGGTCCCTTCGTTCTGCTATATCACACAGCTTCTTTTTAAGGATCCTTCTTGTTCACAATACATGCATCAGAGAGAGAGAGAGAGAGGACATATTAACTATTGAATGGTTCATTCCCGAGCATCATTGACCTTGAAGGACTTGAGGGCATGGGGTTGCGAGAATATGGACCTGGAATTGCTAAAAGCTACGGACAAAAGGCTCAAGCACAGCACGAAACTCAGCCCCTTGATCATTTTTTCAAGCTTATTGCTTCAGCTTGTTGAGCACAGCAGAGAGGTGGAATATAACATGAACTGGATGGTGCTTGTATTTCTAGAAATTTTTAAGTTAATGAGTCATGAGACGCCTCCGAAACATCAAATCCTGTGAAGAAAGATGGAGTGAGGACACTCAAAGCAAGTTGGCACGTGTGTTCATCATCTTATTCCACCCGTGCTCACATCCTGGCAGACATTGCATATGTATCAGAACGAAGGGACATGCGCTTTCTTGTTTCCAGTCGCCATGCAGTGACACGATCACCTGACGGCCAAACCCAGATCATATAAGATGCCAAACTGCAAGAAATTGCGTTTCGCCTGTGAGAAGCAAGATTGTGAGGTCCTAATGATTCTAATCGAGTGTTTTACGCTTAAACAAGTGCCCGTGGGACGCTCTTTGCCAAAATCAGTCTCCTGTTAACGCTGGTCTTGATCATGGAGTCCTGTGATCAGCAATCAAGCATTAGCATTAACTCTCGATATAAAACATTCAGGCCCTAATCTAAAAGCAGCAGAGACATCTCCATGGATTTCATGGGGTAAAACATCGATCAAAGAGAACCGCGAGTTCCAAAAACTACATTTTTTGAAAACTCACGCACACAGCAAATTTATCGGGAGTCCACAGAGGGTATAGATTTCGGTCTGATGTTAAATCTTTGGTCAATTTAGAATTTTCAAGCACCAAGAGCAGACATAATACAGGCCAGAAGATTAGACGGAAAGCCTCATTGCTTATTGTATGATCTGGAAGCCTGGTGTTTTTCCTCGTATACTATAAAATCACTATCGCTGCCAACAGAATTACAACGGTAACATCAACTAGAAAGTCAAAAGATATCTCTTCGGTCATGAACTATTAACACCGTAGTCTGAGATAAAGAATCAAACACAACATCGCTCGATCAAGATCCCAAATCGTTCTAGGGGAATCCCTGTGTTTTAAGACACTGGTAACACCATTGAGAACATCCATAGGTGAGAAACTTCAGCGTCTTCAATCAATTAGAAGCAGACTCGACTCAAAAATCCACCGGAGGTTTTAAGCGTATTAGCCTTTTGATTCTTTCTTTGTCTGTGTTCTCCAGGTAACCCTTCAAAACATAAGGAATGATGCAGATGAGAAAGCAAACAAGAAGTATTACACATACATAAAGTAGAACACATGCAACCTAACCACTAGTCATAGACTGATATTCTGTTTCCTCTAATTCTGCCTGGTAATAGATACTATTTAAAAAAAATAAAAAAGAAATCTAAGCAAAAGAGAGCATTTGAACATCCGCAAGTCAAATCTAATCATGCAAGACTAAAATGATTATTTTCAACTGATAATATTATATTGATTAAAGGGGCTGATAATAGCTTTCCATAAAACTACTAAACCTTGCCAAACAAGTATTGAACAACGCAGGTCAATGTCCCATGTCTAACAGTGATATGCCCTCCATGTTCTATGAGACTGAAAGGAGAGTAAATGCCCTAATTTGAAATCCAAGAATCAATTGGCTCCGTTATTAAGTTGCAGGACAATTATTTAGTTGCACTTATGGTTATCTGAATCGATTTGCCAACAGATTTGAGAAAGCACCAACAATCCTGTAGTTTCCAGGTTTCTCTTTGTTTATATAACAAAGATCCTCCTTACCTTCCAAACAATTTCATCCAGGCATAAACATATCTTTCCATACTTATCGAGGAAAAGGCGCTCAGTTGGAGGCTTCCCACATACATCTTTAACAGCTGATGTTATAACGAAGATCACTTCCGACACTACAGAAGCAACATGCAAAGCATAAATCAGACCAGGAAAAAAAGATAATTCAATAAGATATCAACACACTCTTCTATCATCCTATGGTGAAAAAAGACAAAGATGCTTCAATGACAATTTAGGGAGGAGGGACTTCCAGTAGCAGTCTCAAAGGGTCACTATAGTGACATATCTCTAAAGAAATTCCACTAGCCCGACCTGTGGAAATGTTCATTGACAGCCAACTTATTACATGAATTGTATCCATTATACAACTACAGAGCTATTCTGGTCACAGGCTCATCCTAATGAAGGAAGTCAGAACTTGCCGCTAAGACGAATGTTAACTAGATCTATTGAAGAACTAGGTAAATGCAAATTCAGATCCCCAATGTCTTGATTCGTGAGAACCTTCTTTATTTCCCCGACTTTTCTGCAGTTAAGTGGAAATTGAAAAAACAATGATACTTACAGGCTAGCTCATCATATTCATCCTTGCCCACAGTATAGATGCTGACATCCCCAAGCACTGTATATACGATATAGACAGACCTATTGAAGAGTGAACGAATCGATCAAAATAGAGAGGTTAGATATTGCATCATGTACCTGACAACAGACTCGAAGCCCAAAGTCTTTTTAACAAATTTTGCCTCAAAAAGCCAAAAGATATTCTTATTTATATGAAGTTAAGGGTCAAGGAAGCTCTGTTTATTTGACCTTTGATTTATATAACATGTTATGTTGAGTTGAACTATGTGGCGAAAGATATGCCAAGACCCATGGACAAGAGATGGTAGGACATAATAAAGTCAATAAGAAAAAAATCAAGAGGGAAATACTGCACATTGAATAACTACAACTTAGGATTGTAAACGGTAGACATTGTGAGCTGATACAAACCCACGGAATAACATCAGATTGAACGAGCAGCAAAGCATGACCAATCATAGCGTAAGTGGCCAGAGCTGATTCTTTTTCACTTCTTTCAGATTGTATCTGAAGCTGGTTTTCACATCACTTGAACTAAGGTCAGTCAAAACAAAGAAAGTTCTGGCCATTGATGCAGTCAGGTTCCAAGGTTTTAAGTAAATTATTAAACCCTCCAGCAAGGAGGCTCCAAATTTTACTGCTTTCAACGGCACTTCCAGATATGGAGAATAAAGTGGGAAAGAGCAACACGTACTTGTGGCAAGCAACAAGGAGCTCTTCATTTTTTGCACCTTTAAGGTTTTCGGCTCCCAGCTTAACCAAGAAGGATCGCCAGTGGAGCCGTTCTTCGGCCGGAACTCCATTGAACCTAGCCAAGAAGACAATATCAATTACTGCCCCCACAATGTCGCAGATATGCATTAGAAAATACCAGAGCTGCCGCATAAACTGGAAGTGCTCAAGAGCCGAAATCATCAAGCAAAACAAAACAAAAAAAAAAAATTGAGGGAATTCAGCATTCACATTAACAGTAACTAACTGGATCTGATAGCGACCACCATGCCTGATTAAAAGACATTTTTAGCACCAAATGCTTATGTAGTCTAGCCACTTGACTGAACCCCCAAAAAATAAGAAAGAACCCGAAATTTATGAGGCAATCATCACGAATTACTCGTATAGATCAGTTGCTTCCATGCTTTCTTCCTCCACAGAGATAACCAACAATCGAAACTTCCCAAAGAATGCGAAAAATCGAAACTTGGCCAAACCCAATCGAATCTAAATGCAAACGCGCGCGAATTACTCCCCCCGCAGATCGTAGGGGGGAATCAAACCCGATCCGCACAGACACACCGATCGAGCACCACAGCAAACGCAACACACCTCCGATCAAACGAAGGGCATCGGACAAACGAAAATCCAACGGGAAAGCTACGCATCAGCAGCTCCGATCAAGAAACGAGAAGCCAAGATCTTGCCGCCGGACAGGTCAAACGACAGAAGACAAGAACGGCGGAAATGGTTCCGGACGAGGTCAAACCTTTCGACGAGGATGTTTCCTTCCGAGTTAGCGAAGAGAACCGCGAGAATCATGGCTTCCCACCAACGTTTTTTCTTCTCTCTTTCTCGTTCTTCCCGGAACTTTTGGTGTGTCCGGTGAAAGCAGAGAGAGCTGGATCGAAGTTGCCGCTGCACCGCCACCATGGACAACCTGCGGTTGAAGAAAGGATGAAGAATTCTATCGTGGGCCTCCGTTTGGGTCTAGATATGGGCCTAGTTGGGGCGGAGACGGCCCAGCTTCTCGGGAGGCCCATCCAGGTTCGGAGAGCTTGGAATCTTTTAACCCCCCGACAAAAAAATGAGAGGAGGAAATCTCTCCAAAATTTTAGACAAAAGTGAGACTATTACATCGGTAAACTATTTCCACGTCGGAAATTCCTTTTCCATGGGAATTTTTTTTTATTGAGATAACGATTTTTGATAGGTTCGTGCTTTTATGGCTGAATATACTCCTACCACTTTAAGCGTATATTATTACCAAAAAATGCGAGGCTCGCTCTTGAATAAGAAAAAAGAAGGAAAAAAAAAAGCAAGAAGTAAGCATAAATCAAGAGTGAGTTTCGCATTTAACCTTAAGGTAGACCTGTAATTTAGATTTTTTAACTTCTAACGGCATGCTCCAGTGAGACTGGTAAAATTATAGCATTGTAAATTTGAGATGGTATTGAGTGTTTCCAGTCATATTTGAGATGAAAAAGCTATGAGAGCACTGTGCTTACTGGACTTGGTCATAACAAACATATTGGGCCTAACGGAAGGAGCTGTCGTGGGCCTGTACCGTGGGTTGGGGATCACCACGTGGACTTTTTTTTTCCTCAAAATTTATTTGTGTTAGAATGCGGTTTAGGGCACCACGAAGAAAATGCATCCTCGGTTAAAAAAAAAAGTTCATAGGAATCTTAAAACTCGTTCCAAAAGTGTAATTAAGTCGTAAAGTTTTCAAAAAATGTAATTAAATCCTACAGTTTGTCATGAAAATACAATTGAGTTATAAAACTTTCAAAAAGTGCAATTAAATCCTAAAACTTGTCAAATTGGTTTAATCAAGTCCTTTCGTTGATTACTCTTTTAGAAAGTTTTGGAACTCGATTACACTTTCGAAAAAATTTTGCATACTTTAAGTGTACTTATTTCTTTAAAAAAAATTATATTTTCATGTTGGACTGAAATTTTAGTAAACAAAAAAAAAAAGAAAACATTTCGATTATCTCTATGGATAATGCCACAAATAGTCATTGAACTTTGGTCCAATGTAAAATGAGGTCTCTGAACTTTTAATTTGTTTAATGTGGTTTTTAAATTTTTGTTCAATGTTCAATGTAAACCCTGAACTTTTAATTTGTTCAATATAATTCCCAGACTTTTTGATAAATGTTTAACTTAGTCTCCGAACTAAATGAAAATATTCAATATTATCGTTCAATTAATTTAAATTCAGGGACAACATCGCAATTCGCAGACTAAAATAAATATGTACTAAAAGTCTACGGACCATATTGAACTAATCGAAAGTTCATTGATCACATTGCACATTAAGTTACAATTCATTGATCATATTGAATAAATTAATAATCAATGGACTATATTGCATATTGTGTCCAAAGATCGTGGATCATTTGTATTATTTTATCTGTACTTTGAAAAATCACATCCGACTTGCTTAAATAACGGAGAACGAGAACCCAAGAAAAACCAGTCTTTCATCATTATTCGACTCCAAGCCAAATACGTAGAGGCCTAATTCTCTAAAAAACCCCAAACTATAAAATTTGTTCCAATTCTACCTTGAATTTTTTTTGTCTCATAAAAAACCCTCAATTTTCATTTAAGTTCCAAATCTGCCCTCTACTAACCTTCCGTCCAACTTTTCATTAAACGTCCATCGTGGCATTTCCACGTCAGAATTTCAGACACTATTCACGCAAACTGTTGATCTTCTTTGCGATTACTGTTCATTGTCTTCAACCTTCACCTGCCTATCAAAAGACACATAACTCTACTTACCCATTCACCTTCACCTTCACCTCCCAAAACACACGAAACTCTTAACTTACCCAGTCACCTTCACCCCAACCTCTCTCTCTCTCTCTCTCTCTCTGTGCAGCCATGCTCGAAGAATCAGTGACAAGTGCACCATCAATCTGGGTGACCATACACAGCTGGTTCACGCCCAGTGTTTTCTCCGTGCTCCTCAACCTCACGATTGGCACCATTTTCACCACATCAAGCCTTAGCAGCCACAAACCCAAGGAAGAAGAAGGAGATCCACATCAACAACAAAGAAATCACGAAGATAGCCCAAAACCCCAACCCCCCACCATATCTACATCCATGTTGCAGAGGCTCAAGTCCTTGAGTTTCTACAGCTACAGATCCCAAGAACCCAACATCCATTTTGGCAAAACCCTTGAAATGGAGACCCTTCATGCGTTTTTACAGCAAGGCTCCGAGCTTGGACAAGAACAAGAGGGGGAAAGCGAAAAGGGAACTCCTTTATTGACCAGATCTCCTTCAATGCCGGACAGGCTCAAGTCGTTCAATCTCTACAAGTGTGTGTCCCAAGAAGCTAGCTTTTCATAGACCTATCACAGCTCTGAGCTACCCCCAGGATCCGGAACAACACGGAGCCCAAGCTAAGGAGGAAGAACAAGTTGACCCAGCCGGAGATGAGGAACCCGAAGAACAAGATGAGCAAAAGAAGTAGAAGAAGTTGAAGAAGACAAGGAAGAGGACGAACAGAGTCTTAATGATGTATACGGTCAGCTTAAAGACAATCAGGTTAAAAAAAATCAAAACCGGCACCAAACCAACATCAGGCGAGAGCAGCTGGACTTCCCCATTTCCAACATCTTCAAATGTGCGAAGGCCGACAATGTGATCGGGAGAGAGGTGCTGGGATTGTGTATCATGGTAAAATGCCAAATGATGTATTTGTTGGATGACAAATAGAGCAATCCGGAGATTGAAGATGATGAACAGTAACCGCAAGTTGAAGAAGATGAGTGGGTCGTATGAACAGGGAAGTTGACGTGGCATTTTTATGGACGTGGTGATGCCACGTGAGATGACTAACGGTACTGTTGAATGAAAAGTTAATTGAGGGCCAATTTGAGATTTGAACGAAAGTTCGTGGTTTTTTGCGAGATAAAAAATATTTAAAATAAAATTAAGATAAATCTTAAAGTTTGAGATTTTTTTAAAGAATTAAGTCAACACGTAGATATTATTATTATTATAAAAGAATAGAGTACAGAATTCGGTGCCTTCTGCCGTGTGCGCTACGTGCCTCCCGGGCCTTCCCGAGTCGTCCATTAATTTAAACAGTTCATCCGGTACGTCCGCCTCAAGCTTGCGTGGCGCTATCTTAACGTTGCCGACATACGTCGGACCCATCACCCCATGAAAAGATCTTTGTCCTCTTGCTTCCCATTTTATTATACCCCAGCCCCTTTTCTGGGGCCCCACCAATCTTACATTTTATCCACTCCCCACTCCAACGAGAAAAATGTCCTCCTTCCATATCCACTTCCCATTGGTTACCGAAGTAACGATTCCTTGGACAGCACATGATGAACGATTATGATAAGCCCGGTCTATGTAATTGTTGAGATATAAACACATGTTTGCTCTCCTTGGTGCGATATGCTCGTGCATTCGAACGGGCGCTTTCCAACTCGAATCATAGAAAATGAAAAAGGAGGCACGATAAATTACCCAATTGACGAGATCCATGTGAGCGACACCCTTAAATTGTATCGAGGCGTCGCGTGGACCGAGTCCCCAATCTAGCAAGTCGATTGATTTATGCCAAGAATATTCGTATCGAGCCTCGTAAACTAGAGATGTCCATTTTGCACCAGATATCAAACTGTAATCTCCGTTTACAAATCTGTTGTCCTTTCCATGTATTCAATTGAAGTTAGGACATTCATGGGTGATAACGTGCAGTGCACTCGATGTGGAACGTGCTCTCAAGTTTTATTGTTAGATGCACTGTGCAGGTTGTACTTTTCTTTTTAGGTTAATGTCACGAAAAACCTCAAACCGATATAATTACGATAATTTTATCCAAAATTAATTTTTTGATCATAAAAAATCCTAAATCGGTACACCTATGACAATTTTATTCCAAACTAATATTTCGATCACTAAAAACTCAAAATCGGTATATTTGCGATAAATTTACTTTCCGTTAATTTCTGTCAAAAAATCACAAATTGGACAAACGAAGGCTAAAACATAAAATTGGCATATCAGACAACTGTCGTATGTTATTTAGCAAGGTAATTTGGTGGTAAAATTTAACGAAAGTAAACTAAGGGTAAATTTGTCACAAGTATATCAGTTTGAGGTTTTTGGTGATTAAAATATTAATTTACAGTAAAATGGTTACAAGTGCACTAATTTGAGATTTTTCGCGATGTTAACCTTTTATTTTTTCTCTTACAATCTCTTTGATTGAAGTTTATTTGATTTCGAGCGAATTACCAATGTCGCATATACAATAACCAATTTCTAGACGGTGTGCTATCGTGGCGTGAACGTCACGTCAACATCTCACTATAGGACTAAATTGAATTTCTAACGAAACGACACAGTTGAAAATTTCTCGTTCTTTAAATTCCTACTGCCAGTGATTGCAAAGAAAATTTCGGTGATGTGATAGAGAAAAATCAAAAGCGCAGTGGACTAGCGTGGGGCTCCTTTTTTTTTTTTGGGGTCGAGTGGGGCTCCTTTTTGAGTGGTGCAAATGTTGCTTTTGAGGTGCGCGTCCTTTTTTGCAACTGTGCCCCTGTAAGTTCGCCCGCCTTTCTTTTTGCAACCCCTCTAATTTCTTGAATTGGTATGATTAGTTACAAATTGATTTATGTTGTTGTGCACGTGTCGTTCTTTGGTGAAGCGATTTTCCACGCGCAAATCGCTCCACCTTTGTTGACACAAATTATTTTATATGTATTATAATTTTGGTAACAGGAGAAAGAAGAAGATATATTACACCAAATATCGCCGTCCCGTGACGATTAAAAAATGAGTTCATTTTTGTAGAAAAAAGAAAATTAAAGCGATTTATGTGGGAGGATTAGGGGGAAAGTAAGGTTAGTCTTTCTCGATGTTGACAAATCGTAGCTATGACTCTAGGTAGCCGCTAATTTCTCCGGTAATTGATAATGACATGTCCACGGGACCATGAATACATCGATGAGAATGCGAAGGTGTCAACTTCGTTCCAGAAGAACAGTATAGCTATGCGTTTGATTAGTTTCTTAGACTTCAAGATATGGCCACTTAGCGAATTTCGAAAGCAGTTCTTAAATCGGCCGACACCCACCAATGAGAGAACTCAACTGAACTCGTCCATTTGCCATCCCGTCCGATATCCCGGCGATTTTATAGAAATAAAGAATCCCGTCCAGGTTGATGCAACGATAAGACGATCTAATCCTTTGTCTCGAAAAACATAAAGTTCCAATTTCGTCTCCATGACTTCGCAGATATTAGGTCTTAACACGTACACGGCATTCCGTGCGATATCTACGCTTCACGAAACCAATATTTTCAACATCCAAGAGCCGCGCAAAACGACGCGCACATTGCGCGAGCGATGCGACTGGTCGGTCACGCGACGTTACCCACGTTACTTGCCGGTTGGAATGCGTTCTCCGTTCCCTCGAAGGCGGGATTATTGCTCGCTCTCTCGACGCGGCGAGAGGTACGGCTTACCGTCATACCCCGTCATGCAAGGAGAGCAGTAAAAAAAAAAGACGATGGACGTGGGTGCAAAATCAAAGCCACGGGAGAAGGGAATTAAGCGAAACTAGGAGGGCTTCCCCCGTAAAAATTTTCCCTTCCCCCCCCCCCCCGGGGAAAAAGCCAAGGTCATATCCAGTGTCACAAGGGATGCGATGCGAGGGCCTGCCATTGGTGACAGAGCTGAATCCGTGGATGGCCTTCCCCGCCGCGCGCTCTCCGCGTGCGTTGTGCGTTGGACCAATGCCGACTTCCACGTAAATTGTTCACGGACCGTTCAGCTATCTTGTACCGTGCGAGCGAGCGCGTGTGAACGGACCTGAACGCTGGTAGCCTGGTACTCCTACTCGCATCGATATATAAGCAGACAATCTCGGATCAGATCGATCTCCACATTCTCCAATCCCACCCCTGCCCCATCGCCACCTCCGCCCTCCCAAAAGGCTCCGTCGGATCTCTTCTCTCGGTGAGTCTCTCCCTCGACATCTCTCGATCTCGAGATTTCTGCCGCGCGGTCTTTTTGTTTCTCGTGTTGATTCGGGCCTCTCTTTTTTTTCTTTGCCTCTTTTCGGGCCCCGGTGCGCAAGGCGAGGAAATGGCGCAGATACTGCTGCACGGGACGCTCCACGCCACCGTCTATGAAGTGGATCGGCTCCACCACGGCGGCGCTCCCAAGTTCTTCCGCAAGGTACGTCTCCCTCCGCCTCCCGTGAACCCCGTCGTTCCGGATCGTGTTCCGATTATTGCGCCGAGGGCTTTAGGCTTGAAGCTCGATCGGAGGGAGACGCTCGTGGCTGATGGTGACAACAACGGTGTCGCGGTGTTGGTAAAAAGGGAGAGTGGTTTCGTGACGATGGTATGGAGATAGGAGGCTCGCATTGGTGATGTCTCTCAGGATCTCTCATCGGACTTCTTTCCCGCCATGTCGGCGATCTCCTTCGTGTTAATTGCGGTGCCTGTCGTCCTCTATCGGGGGCCCTTGAAGTCCGGTGATCTTGTGCCCTGGCTAAGCTTAACCCGTGTTATTTCAGCGACACGTGAATTAGCTTACCTTGAAGGAAGACGAAGATAAACAACGGGGAGGGACTCGAGGATTGGTGTAGGGATTAGTTGACGCTGTCGACTTGCATGGTCACATACGCTAATTTCTAGAGACCTGTGATTAAGATTGGTGATGATCGGGAGTGACTGTTGGACTAGATGCTGTAAAATCCCTTTACGATATTAAGTTTTGTTCGCCCAGGTTGGTTAAATATGTATCGTGTCGATCGGCCTAATTTGTGGACCAGATGAGAGAACATCTTAGGGGAAGAGGCATATTATTGACTATGATCGCTGCACAGTTTTAAGCTTATGCATTCGCATCTTTCGCAAGCGTCACTACTGACGGGATCTCTGTTCTTGCCGAAACAATCATCTTCCATCATTTCAAGTTTGCTAAACTTCATTTTGGTTGCAGATTATGGCAAATATCGAGGAGACTGTTGGCCTGGGCAAGGGAGTGACGAAACTGTATGCCACAATCGATTTAGGAAAGGCTAGAGTTGGAAGGACAAGAATAATTGAAAAGGAAGCTTCTAACCCACGCTGGTATGAGTCCTTCCACATCTATTGTGCCCACATGGCCTCGGATGTTGTATTTTCCATCAAGGACGATAACCCTATCGGTGCATCATTGATCGGAAGAGCCTATATACCTGTTGATGAGTTGTTGGGCGGGGAAGAGCTGGATAGATGGGTTGAAATCTTGGATAAAGACAGAAATCCTATAGGTTCGAAGATCCATGTGAAGCTGCAGTACTTTGATATCAGCAAAGACCGTAACTACGGTAGGGGTATTAGAAGTGCGAAATTTCCTGGAGTTCCTTATACATTCTTCTCTCAGAGACAAGGATGTAAAGTATCTCTTTACCAGGATGCTCACATCCCGGACAACTTCATTCCAAAAATCCCTCTTGCTGGAGGCAAGTATTATGAGCCTCACAGGTGTTGGGAAGATATATTTGATGCAATCAGCAATGCAAAGCACTTGATCTACATTACTGGTTGGTCAGTGTATACTGAGATCTCACTTGTCAGGGATGCAAGGAGGCCGAAGCCTGGGGGAGACATCACTATTGGGGACCTGCTAAAAAAGAAGGCAAGTGAAGGAGTTAGGGTGCTGATGCTTGTCTGGGATGATAGGACTTCTGTAGGTTTGTTGAAAAAGGATGGACTGATGGCCACTCATGATGAAGAAACTGAGCGTTTCTTCCATGATACCGAGGTGCACTGTGTCTTGTGCCCTCGTAATCCTGATGATGGTGGAAGCATTGTTCAAGATCTACAAATTTCCACCATGTTCACTCATCACCAGAAGATTGTTGTGGTGGACAGTGAGATGCCTAGTGAGGGGTCACAGAGGAGGAGGATTGTGAGCTTCGTAGGTGGTATTGATCTCTGCGATGGGAGATATGACACTCCATTCCACTCTCTGTTCAGGACATTAGACACGGCTCATCATGATGATTTCCACCAACCAAACTTTGCGGATGCTTCGATCACCAAGGGTGGTCCTCGGGAACCTTGGCATGATATTCACTCGCGGCTTGAAGGACCCATCGCTTGGGATGTGTTGTATAATTTTGAGCAGCGATGGAGAAAGCAGGGCGGTAAGGATCTGCTTCTTCCTCTAAGGGAGCTTGATGATGTTATTATCCCCCCTTCTCCTGCTATGTTCCCCGATGACCCTGAGAGATGGCAAGTCCAATTATTCAGATCGATAGATGGTGGAGCTGCTTTTGGCTTCCCCGAGACTCCTGAAGATGCTGCTAGAGCTGGGCTTGTTAGTGGGAAGGATAATATCATCGATCGAAGCATTCAGGATGCTTATATAAATGCAATCCGCCGTGCCAAAAATTTCATTTATATTGAGAATCAGTATTTTCTTGGAAGCTCTTTTGCTTGGTCTGCTGATGGTATAAAGCCCGAGGATATTAATGCCTCACATCTTGTCCCCAAGGAGCTTTCACTTAAAATTGTAAGTAAGATTGAAGCTGGGGAGAGGTTCAGTGTCTATGTCGTAGTTCCAATGTGGCCTGAGGGCGTTCCAGAGAGTGGATCGGTGCAGGCAATATTAGATTGGCAGAAGAGGACGATGGAGATGATGTACAAGGATGTTATCCAAGCTCTGCAAGCGAAGGGTATTGAGGAAGACCCTCGAAATTATTTGACATTTTTCTGTCTTGGAAATAGGGAGGTCAAGAGGAGTGGAGAATATGAGCCTTCGGAGAAGCCTGAAGATGATTCAGATTATATAAGAGCCCAGGAAGCACGGCGATTCATGATCTATGTTCATGCCAAGATGATGATCGGTGAGTGTTTTGGCCGTCTACTTGTTTGTTATTTAATTTCGCTCCTGTTTAGGTTTTCGTGTTCAAGTATTTTCAGCATTAGAAGAGATCATCAGAGTTGCAGCAATATGTGGTGTGGTCATACAGTTGAAATCCTACTTGAATATAAAATGTACAAGATTGTCTTCCTATATAATTTACTTGCCCTGTGTATGCATGGAGTATTTGTTCTACTTTGTGTGATGTGTCGCCTCCTTTTCTGTTTTGAGTTTTCATTTGTGAAGTGATTGTATTGACATGTTTCTTGTGCAGTTGATGATGAGTACATAATAATTGGATCTGCCAACATCAACCAGAGATCGATGGATGGTGCCAGAGACTCAGAGATTGCAATGGGAGCTTACCAGCCCCATCATCTGGCCACAAGAGAGCCAGCACGCGGACAGATCCATGGCTTCCGTATGGCTCTGTGGTATGAGCACCTGGGAATGCTTGATGACTCATTCCTCCAGCCTGAAGGTGAGGAATCTATCAGGAAGGTGAATCAGATCGCTGACAAGTACTGGGATCTTTACTCGAGTGAGACACTCGAGCGCGACTTGCCTGGTCATCTGCTTCGCTATCCTATTGGGGTTGCCAGTGATGGAGTCATCACTGAACTGCCAGGATTCGAGCACTTCCCTGACACGAAGGCTCGGATTCTTGGTACCAAATCTGACTACATGCCTCCCATCCTCACTACTTAGTTCAAACGTTTACCTCCTTTCCCTTAAGCTTTGGTTATCTACCTGGTTGTGCTATACCAACAGTAATTTGGCTTGCTGTCCTCTTTGGTATGTTGGTTGTTGTAGCAGTGTAATGAAGTGTTTCACCCATCCTGTCTCGTGAAAGATGATATTTCTCTTGTGATCAGCTTTTTCATATCGAGATTTGCAGAGTTTTTATGGCAATAGGATGTTAACCGGTCGAAGTTTGCCTTTTGTAATACATGGTATATCTTTCCTACTGCCGTTAATATTCTTCACATTTATTACATTAGTTTAATTTTGAGGTTTTTTCGTGAAGCTAGTGAAATGCAAAGAATTGCTTGTGACCAGATTGATGGACTAAAAGATGTGTGCTAATTTAAGGTTTGCCCGACCTCAAGGTATCATGATTCATGAGCAACTTTGAATTTCTGCTGTGCTAGTCTGATTCCGCGCTTCTGTTTTGTCCGCTTAATTGGTTGTTTTCTTTTTGGGAACTCAACCTAATTGTCATTTCTGCCTTTCTGGGTGTGCGAAGTACTTAGACGTGGCTTAAATGGAAAAGAAACTCGAGCCTTCTTCACACTCCAAGCGAACAGCGATGGCCCGTGCCCGTCTCTGCTTTTTCCCTATGTTGTAGATCTGCTGCATTTCAGGGTAGACCAACTGATGAAGTATCTTAAACGATTAGAGGTTGATGTGGAGGGAGCATGTACCTAAGATTCATTGAAATTCCATGTCAAGATGATGTAGCACTTTATACCTCTCCCGTGTGGAAGCCGAATGAAGGGCGATGGGTGACAACATTGTAAAGGCTAATGAGATATAACTAGGGGTGAAAAGTTGGGGGTTCCTTACAGGTTCTAGGTAGCCTGGAACTTGCCCTCGGATACAGATTTCTATTTTTTGGAATTTGAAACCTATCCGTCGAAACTTAGAACTTGGAACCAGGGTAGATCTCAAGGTCTAACAAGTTCTTTTTTTTTTTTATCTTATTTCATTATGAAAATGAACACAACAGTACTGAAGAAAATTATCATTCACCAAAGAGAATACAAAATACTAGTTTTCCTAGTATTACGGTTCAAATAAATACAAGTTAAATGAGAAGTTATTGCGTGAATCGATATTAGGGGTGAGCGGTTCCATGGTCCTTATAGGTTCCACTTAGAATCTACCAATGATAATATAGGTTCCTCATTTTTTAGAATCCAGAACCTACCATATCACAGGTTTGAGAGTCAGTTCCAAGGTATACACAGGTTCCACCAGTATTATTAATTGAATAATTACGGTGAATCATCACCTTTAACGAATATCACTTGCTGCTATGATTCACTGACCACAAGCTCAGACTAGAAGTTCTAGATTATACATTCATTATCTAACATAATGAAATATTGCAGGATCACGCAAAGACATAAATCAAGAAAAAACACAAAAAACTCTTTTAGGTTTTAGGGTCCATCTACTTAGAGCCTGGAACTTACCCATCGAAACAGGTTTTTCAATTTTTTGAAACCTGGAGCCTACTATGCATACATTGAGACCTAAAACCTACAGGTTTTCACCGATCAGGTTCTCGGATTCCAGGTTTTACCCTAAAATCATACTCACTCTTTAATATAACGACGAGAAAGTAAGAACAATCACAATTTGCACACAAAATCGGCATGAGATTGAAGTCATTTTCTGCAAAATTAACGGAAGATTGAAAGTGCATGGAAGGGACCGGTTAGATGATTACGTGCATTCTAGATCACCTCGTATTTTTGGTATTGATCATATTAGAAAAGACTCCACTACTGTGCGTATCATGTCCCGTTAGTAACAACGATGTCGCTAATGCTACTGTTGTTCATTTGGGCGGCCCATCCCAACATGGCCGTGGTGGTCGCCGATTATTTAATGTTATTTTCGTCGATTCATAGGGAAAAAAATGGAAGGTAGAAGTTATTCAGTTCAATTCCAGCATGACTATTTTCAGGGCTCCAGAACTCCCAAAATTAGTGCAAGACATTATCTACGAAATGAATCTACGTCTTTCGTTTCATCCGGTGATTGACGCGTTTTAGTCGGCAAATCATGTTTATGGAAGAACTCTCCTTGAAAATGGCAATTGCCTTTGTTTCTTCATCATAACCACCTTATTTTGGTGAACAATAGGAAAGTGACCGTGACTGTAGGCAAAATCAAGCAATTCACAGGCGGATCAATCCACTGAATATCATTAACTCAGGACAAAATCAAAGGAGGACAGCAAGATTCCACATGCTATTATATATGACGAGATGAAATCTCCAATCTGACCAAACTCTCCGCCGCTAAAAATTGCACAGCAGGCTTTGACCGTTGTTGAGCCCCAAGAATTTCCAATTCCCTCATGCCGTGCGGTGCGGTGCATCGCCAAACCGGACACGAGCCACGCCAACCGAAAGAACAAAACAAATGACCCAATAATAAAAACTGCTTCGAGATCTCTGAACTTTTCCACAAGAAGAAACGTAGACCGAGCAAAAGAGAGACTGCTTCCCTTCAGTCTTCTCAGTCTGACAAAGCCAAAAACACCAAGATGGAAAAAACCTAAGAAGAAGACTCCAGACTCTGGCACCCTTTTCTTCTAGCATCCATCCCCTCGTGCACTCCATCCAAATTCTTCTTCATCACCCATCTCGTCATCGCAAAGCTCTGGACTTCCACAACACGTGCAGTAATTTGGATTTCGATCAGCGTGCCCTTCAAATCCAGCAACAGCAAGATCAGTAGCTTATGAGTTACCCGTCTCAGACTGATCTTTTCTGCATGCCGTTCTGAGCTCTGAGCACAAACACACACCCGCTTCGTGGCACAAAACACATCGTAAGTCCTTAGTTCTGCTTTCTTTTTGTCCCCGTCGGAGCTCTTGCCATGAATTGTTTAGGTAATCTGGTTTTGGCCACTGCCCTGCTGGTCTCGAGCGTTGTCCTCCTCTCCTCTCTGTCTAGAAGGAGAGTGCCCCCTCCTGCAGAGGACATTTCTCAGTGTCATCAAGTGGAAGCGCCTCGCTCTTGCTTGCTATCTTCAGGTTCTTGCTCTCGATTCAACTCTCTCTCTCTCTCTCAGAGGAAAAAAAAATTATCGTTTTGACTCGTTCTACGATGTCAAAGTGCGCATTGACCCTGAAAAAAGTTTTTCTGGACAGAACCGCGCGGATTATATTTCCATATCTTGACACGGGTCAGACCGTTCTTATGAAGCGGGCGTTTCTTTTTGTGGTTGCGTTTTGTGGTGTAGACGGGAGGAAAGGGGAGAGAAAGAAGAAGAGGGTGAAATTTTCCGATGAGGTGAAGGAAGGTTGCTCGCCCTCGGCAATACCAAGCGCAGAGGAATCCAAGAAACTGGAGAGGAGCTGCAAAGTTGAAGAGCAAGAGACGGTGGGGATGCAGAGCAGTGGAGTTGCTCCTGCGATTGAGTGCTCGTGTTAATCCATCGCATGTGACTCTTATGTACATAAGGGAAGAATAAGAAGCCTCTCTTGCTTTGTCAAGAAGGGTGTGTAAATGGAAAAAGTCAAAATCAAAATCTCTCGCAGAGTTTGGGAAATTCCGTAGATCAGCTATCGGATTTTATCATTTACCTGTTTAGCATGGCACTATCGTTTCGTGCCCAGAATCCGGATTTTCTTTTGTACGTGTAAATTTCGATGAGCGCTCGTAAGGGTTAAAACATATTGATAAATAATAAAATGACCGATGACTTTTTGGCGATAAGATAACTTATCAGCACTTTCCTGAATTTTGAAACTTTTGTTTTGATAGTTTGCAAATTTGTAATTTTTGAACTGATTTATTGATGTTGTGGCAAGAAAAAAGAACTAATTTATTGAATTTTATTGACAAAAATTATCAACCTTTCGAATTTATTGGCTATTATATTATATGCACTTGTCAATTTAAGTTAAAGTGATTTATCGACTTTTATCTGATTAGAAAACTAATTAGTTTTGGAAATTTTGGATTATCAATTTTCATTTGGTTTACTTCCCAATATTTAATTTTTTAATTTATGAACCTTTTTTTTTATAAGAAAACCAACTTGTTTAGCAACCCCAACTTTAACTAACTTTCCTCCAGAAAATACCAACAAAAATTTCCGTGACTCATCATTTTTACTCCCATGATATGTGATTATTAAATTACTAACTATAAGTTGAGTTACTTACCGACACTCGTTTGCCAGCTTTCCTTATCATCTAGAAAATTTTATTTGCTTTTCTTAGAAATGCCTTAAATTTACCGACTTTCTATTTAGAAATTGCTAATCTTAACTACTAACTTTTTGTGAATAAGTCACCAACTAGTGTTATGTTACCAACTTTGATTTGAATTACTGATCAAGTTTATTTTTCTTTCATTACCAACTTTTCTTATGTTTAAGAGTTAATACCACGATAAACCCCAAACCAGTATATTTGTGATAAATTTATTTTAAACTAATTTTTTAACCATAAAACCCAAAATTGGTACACTTTTGACAAATTTACCCTTCATTAGTTTTCGTTAAATTTTACAGTCAAATAACTGAGTTGGATGACACGTTTGCTACAGGTATATCGATTGGTGATTTTTCGTGGTATTAATAAAATTAATGAAAAATAACAGAGGGTAAATTTATCATGAATGCATCAGTTTGGAGTTTTTAGTGGTAAAAAATTAGGTTAAGGTAAATTTATCACAGGCGTATAATTTAGGGTTTTTCATGGCATTAACCTTATCTTTAACCAACTTGTATTCATCTTTCTTAATTAGGCCACAGATTTACCGACTTTTATATGAAATTACTAACTTTAATATAACTTTTTAATCAACTTTTCTCCCCGATGCTAGCTTTCAGTTCTAGACTACCATTTGAGTTAGTTATGAACGATTATTCATCTTTTTGAAGTTTGCTAACTTTCATATTGGATTACTTAATCGGGTATAAAATTGGCAAGTCACCAAATAAAGCCGATAACTTATAAAATAGTGGTAAATTTAAGGTGCGTATAAGAAAGTTATATAAAAATTGGTAAATGAGAAAAGTTAACGGTATATAGAAGCTGTAAACGAGGATCAAATATTTTCATATAAGTACCGATAAGTTGCCAATAAACTATCGAAAAATCAAGTAACTGGTAACTATTTTTGAACCCCCCGTCTGTCAAACTCTTTCACAAATCTATCGATAGTCCATAAAGAAAGGGTGGATCTGTCCTCTATCGTGTTGGTTCTACGGTGCCGGCAAGGATAAAAAGAAGTAACGGCGAGGAGCAAAAGCAAAATTCTAGACGCAAAAGAAGCGTGTGCGGACCACTGATTCGGTCCGATCCATCACGGTATCTCGATTTGGTCCCGGAAAGAAAAAAAAAAAAGCGGCAGAAAATCACGTGGTTAGGACATGTGCTAATGTGGGGTCCGAGCATAAAGATTAATGGGTGCTAAAAATGTCTTAGCTTAGCTTCTAATCTCCCCCTCAACCCTCGATCCGCAGCCGAAAACATAAAGGCTCGGAAATTTCGAGATCTCCGCGCGCTATCTATAAAACGAGAACACCATAACAACATCAATTTACCATCATATAACGCTATTAACCTATAAAACAAAATAAAAAAGCCGAAAGATCACTGTAGAGCGCGTCGCCGTATGTAACTTTATTACAAAGCGACGCGCCTTTATGCCTAAATCGACCCTTTTAGTGGACCGTAAATTGAGAAAACGTATGTCCCTATTCTCGCTCGCCGACCTCGAGCCTAATCACGGACTTGTCCCGTCTTATATTCCCAGCCAATTTTGACTAAATTCGGATTTTTCATTATACGCCGCCCCTATTAATTTATCCGGAAAAACGGATTATCGTGTGCAATTATTACATCGCGGGTCATCCCGAAAAAAGAAAGACAAAAAAAAAAGAAGAAAATAGAACGGAGGAAAAAAGAAGGTCCAATAATTATCCACAGCTCGCGCGGACTATATACTATAAATAAAATAGCACCAACAAAATAAAATAAAACATTAAAAAATAAAATAACGGGGCTCATTTTCCACTCTATTTAATCCGATCGAAGCACTTCTTCTCTCCCTTTTATTCCTCGTCTCCTTCCGTTATCGCGCACCGGACCGGAGAAGAAGACGAGGACGAGGACGCCGGCGAGGCCCACCTCCCGTAGCCAGGCTGCCGCCGTTAGGTGATGAACAGTTCGGGGATAGAGAGAGAGGGAGGGAGAAGGGGGAGATACAGTTGAACCCATGATTCTTTCCCGCAGGTCAGAACTGCTGTTCTTGTTCCCCGGTTGATGACTATTCCTAAAGCTGGTCGCGTTTCCTAATTTTGACCCCGCGGGTTTAACTGGGTTTCTGTTCCCTTCAGGGTCCTTTGATTCCCGATCTCTCTCGTTCCTCGGATCGGGCTCCGCTGGGTTTCGATCCTCTCGGACAAATCTCTCCCCGGTCGGATCGTTCGTCGCTCACCGGCGTTCTTCCTGCATTGTGTTGCATATGGGGTAAGTTGTCCGGTTCCCATCTCTCTGAAATTCGTTTCTTTTTACGACGATCTTTGGCCTGTTCGGGAGCTGGGCTGCGATTCTTGATTGGGTGGGTCCGAATCTGTGAATAGATTCGGAAGGTCGAGGAAGCTCGGAACGATCCTTGATATTGTTCGTTTGGCGCGAGGATAATGGAGGCTTATCCATTTATTGCATTTGCTCAATTGAACCGAAGTTAACCCAACCTGTCCTTTTCTTGGGTTTAAAACGAAGGGATGTAGAGGCTGTCTATAAAGTGTAAAGTACCTGCTTGATGCTAAATTTTGAGCCCCCCTGGTTGGAGAAATCCAGATTTGCTCAATTTGCTGATTTTGGATATAGAATTATTGTTACCTATATGAGGAGCTGTGATTATTAGTCCTGGCTTTTGGTCGAAATTTTCTATAGAATATATGGTGCCCATTCTTCTCATGAACCGAAGATCTATATGGGTCAACTAGACCAGATTCAACGAGAAAATGTATGGGCAGACATAATGTGGCGGCTTCACATGAAATGGCCCGCCAATCTAAGTATTCTTGTTTTCTTGACTTGAATTAATTAATTTGCATTTTCGTCCGAAAATTGAGATAGATAAGGACAATGCATTGGTTGATGTATGCTACGTCAGCTTCTTGTTGTTAACGTAACCTATGTTTTCTGTTTGATGGCTTTAATGGACATGTTATTAGCACTCTCTGTGGAAACCTTGGGCTGCAGGCCTGCAGCTGGGCGGACGAGTGACTTCAATTTTCCTTTTCCTTTGTTTGATATCTCTCGTGTCTTCTCTTGTCTATTAAGAACTGTCCTGCATATGACATAAGAAGCGCGATTGGTGAAGCTTCTTTTTGTGTAGCAACTTCTTCCCCCATTCCGCAGACCTGTCCAGTGGAGGCCTAGGCTCACGGTCTAATCTCCATTTATTTGAGCGATCTGATGATTCTTCTTTCACTTTTGGATGTGTGTACTTGTCAAGGTCTATTCTGTCTACCAAATTCTGGGGCGGGCTCCGGCAATGCAATGCCGAAGTTCTGAATTGTAGTTACCAGTTCAACCTGGCTGCCTCAACTAACAACGTTTGCGAAATAAATTGTTAAAAATTTGGGGTTTTCCGGCTAGGTACTGAGAAGAGGGATTGGTAAGTGGTGATGCAATGCTCAAGCCCAGGCAAAGAGCTTGGCTAAGAGCTGCTTAAACTGGGCCTGCCCTTTACTGTATTTCGCTTTTGGTGCTAGGGCAAAGTAATGGAGTGGACATAACTTTTTACTCTACAAATCGTAAATGATGGTTTCTTTGGCACACTCAGTGAAAGTGCTATCAACTTTGTGGGGTTTAGTGAAGTTTCATGCATGCGTATCTAATGATATGCAATGGGATGTAGTGCCTCAATCTACTGTCTTTCTTGGTGGCTTTGTCAATCTATGCATTCGAATGTGTTCTTTGACTGAACGATATAACATTTGGAACAGAGCAGAGGTTGGCTTGCATGCTTTTTGAAGCCCAAAGTAATTCAGTCAAGGGATGTTCCACCGAAACAAGTAGAGAATTGGGGTCAAAGGGTGAAAAAACCAAGCAAGTCAGAAGATTTTTGGAGTACAAGCACCTTTGATATGGACCACAGCGCAGTCCAGTCACAAGGAAGCATGTCGTCAATCAGTACATCACAGACCCTTAATGCACATGGGGGTACGAGTTCTGGTGGAACCCTGAATTTGTCAATCATGGTAAGTTTATGACCACTTCTTGAATCTGTCTCCCTAGCTTGGGTTTGCACTTTTCTGGATGTATCAAATGCTATCATGCAACATCGATGGAGAGAGTTATCAATGATCGGTGCTTGTGTCTACGCATGAGTTGGCATCCTTCACTGCCATTCAGAATAATTTTCGCTACCATGTCTCATATCATATTCAGCACATCTGACTCTTGAAATGTTTTCTGTGTATTAGGTCTTCTTCTCTGGCATCAAACTCGGCAGCAGTGGATAGGTAATAAAAAGGACGAGATCCGACCAAAACAGGTCCTAGAACCTAGACTGAGGTCAGTTCTTCATAGCTTTCGCTGTGTTTTGTTTCCTGAAAAAGGATTGCCCAGTTAATCTGCATAAATGCAAGTGCATCTGAGTCTGACCTGGTTGGGGTAAAAGCGCAAGAAAACTGTAACTTAGGGCTCCTTCAGTAATTTTCTAGCTGTGATGTAGGTACCGAAGCAATAAAGAGCGCAAAGTTTGTGCATGTCGATGATAGAAGGAAATTATTCCAGCTAGAACTAGGATGCTGTCACTAATGGTGCTCCGGGATTGGTTGTAACTTAAAAGAGTATCATTGGAAAGACTGGACACCTCTAGTTTACTACTTGGCCCGACTCCTTTCTCTACAAAGGCTGAATTAGTGGCTTAATGTAGTGATCAGACAGCAGTGCACATTCATGTAGGAGCAGCTGTTCATCCAAGAGCTGGCGCACTGATGCCTGTCTTTGGCCTGAAACGAAGATTTGAAAAATATGAGAACAGCTGATATTGCGCTTATTCTTGGGCCTTCTATGTCCCAGAAAATCATTTGGCTTTGCCTGTCTTTCTAGTATTACCTTAGCATAGCCAGCTTTGAGCTTTTTCTTGATAATGTGTTGATGAATGATGATTTGCTCCTGGCTTGGTAGTTGGAATGCGACGTACGATAGTTTACTCGGAAGCAATAAACGGTTTGCTCAACGTGTCCCTCTCGCAGTAAGTCACCGTCCATGACAGTTTTTTAGTTCCTCTCTGATTTATATATTTTTGGGTCATTTTGTCTTACTTTCTATGTACGCTTTATTCCAGGAAATGGTTGATTTTCTTGTGGACATCTGGGAACAGGAAGGGATGTATGACTGACCGAGCCCTCCATTTTGATGGGATCATTGAGTGCATTGTTTATCCTTCCTTATGTATGTTGCAGCAGTCAACTCTTGTTAATTGAATCGAATCGCTCATGAATCAAAAGGTGATTATTTTAGGATGCATTTGTCGTCGATGCAAAATTGTCGGTTTTCGCAAAGTAAACATCGTAAGATGGCGGGTTAATGTAGCCTTCAATGTTGGATCAAAAATGAATTCATAAGATTTAGCTGCCTGTGGTGCTTGCTACGACAAGTTATGCAGGATGCTCCCTTTCTCGCTATACTGCTGATATTTTCCACTTCCCTTAGAACCTCTTCAAGGGTTATTCTTTGTCCTCAACGATTTAATCACGTTGTAAATGTCGCAAGGAAGAAGGATAAAAACAATAATCGCATCCAATCATCACAACGGTCTGGACTTGACCGTGCAATTGACAAGGAACTTGTTCAGTTACTTTGTCAACAACAGCGAATACCAGCTCCATCTCTACGGTAAGTCGAATTTGACGATAATGAGACAATACGACCCGACCATCGGGAGAAATTCTAGGGTCGAATGTTTGAAGCTAGTCCCAGTCAAGACGCTTGTTCGGATGATATCCTTACCTATGAAGAAAACTCCGAGCAACAGCAGCGTCTGGCTTTGCGAAGAAGACATTCCTGCTTGGGATTTATGCAAATGGTGTCCAAATGACCATTTGCACGATATTTGGCAAAGTTTTAAGAGGAATATTATCAACAGGGACGAGCCATCTCTTCATATACAATGCCGCATGCCGAAAGCTTGTTGAGCAATCAGCGGAAGCTGACAATATGTGATTTGAGAATCACAAATGTCTCCGCTTTGCAAAAGGTCTACGCTTTGCAATTCTTAGGCTTTGCAATTTTAACTGTGTTGTTAAAAAAAATGGATTTATGTTCCGGGAAATAGAAATTTGTGTTGTTATCAAACGGGTTTTCTGTTTCAGGAAATAGAAATTTTATGCTGTTACCAAACGGGTTTCTGTTTCAGAAATAAAAATTTTTGGTCGTTATCAAATGGTTTTCTTTTCTCAGAAACTTGTCCTGAAAAGAGAAATAGAAAAATCTATTTCTGTTTCAGGAATTATTTTTAGAACAGAATGGTTGACATTCGTGCCCTTATTGTCTTGCTGCTAAGCAATTCTTAGGCTTTGCAAAAGGTCTCCGCTTTGTCCAATATGTGTAGACAGCTCTATAACCTCAATTCAAGCCTGTTTTACGGACAACAAACACCATAAACTGCATATCTCTATACAAAGAGAAGAGGGTGGTGTTGATGCATATGTTGTTAAGTAACTTTCGAATTTCTTTAATATTTGATTTGAGAATCACAAATGTTGTGTAGTTGCTGACCATTGATTCAATGAGGAATGATATGATGTCACTGAGCTCTTAGTTATCTTTGCATGATTCCCCAACAGCGGCGGTCAAAATAATAAGAGTTGTTAACGAGTTTAGCATCTCTGCTAAAATCTACAACATCATGCTAGATAATGCTAATGTGAACACAACTTGGATCCTGGTGCAGTAGCTAATTCCCATTTGCATGGGATTTTCTTCCACATGCAGTGCGTGTATTGCATTACCTTGTGTGTGCAAGACGGCCTCCACCATTTTATGATTCTATGGCCAAGATAGGTGGGTGGGTTCATTAAGTCAGATCCACTTCACAAAGTCATGAGAGTTGGAGGGCCTACACATGACACCAAGAAGGCAAGCTGAGATTACCTCTAGACGTAAGGACGAGCTGGAATTCATTGTACAAATATTGAAGAAGGCATGATAGGGATGGGTGCACTGACACTCTACTCCACCACTTACAGTGCAAGTGCCAGTCTTCAGCTGTTGACATAACAAGATTGGAGGGATATTTAAGTCTTTAGAGACTGCTTGCTAGTTTTTCACGGCGCCACAAATGTTTTGAGCACAAGCAATATCCCTCGAGGGCATGAAGGTGAAATCCTTAAATATTACGAGACATTCTCCTTCCCTTTACTACTGTCTTGGATTCAAGTTAAAGTTTGAGGGACTTGAAACTCTCATTGTTTCATATTAGGAAAATTTGGGAATGGATGAGGATATAAAGTGGAATAGATATTGTCAATGATGATTTATTGATTCTGAATATATATGCTGCATACATTGTCTCCGCCCCTTGGACGGAGATGGCACCCTCATCTAGTATAGCTCATGACTTCCTGAGCTCATGAAAAACAATAGGAAAAATTTAAATAAGGATTTGAGATGTTCTCATTTTCTCAAATAAGGATCTGAAGTGAATGTCATGTTAGTGTCACTATCACGGGTTGATCGATCTAGCATTCCCTTACTCGTGCAACCTTATGAATTTTTTCCCAAGTTAGCCTTTTCACACTCACTCAGAAGAGCTTTAGAGAGAGAAACTCTAGAGAGAAGCTCTAGAATTGTGTTACTCTTGATAATGAGCTGTCCAAATGAGGGGAGGAAACCCTTTTATAAATAAGTACATGAGTGACTGTATTTGTAGATCACTCCTTGATCTAACGGTGGACGTCGTACCTCTTCAACTACCACTTATCTCCATTTATTACAGGAGGGTACAATTACAGTATCACCCCCCTCTAGGTGTATTCTAGAACATCCAAGAAAACCCTGTGAGTTCTGCCTGCTTGGTCATGGATTAGTCATGGCCCTTCGTTCAAAACCCTCATGAACGATCTAAATCTCTGGGCCACGACATTAATCTCAAATAAAGGCATGAAGTGGCCATGATAGTTTCAAGGCGACCGGCTAAATATTCCAACTAGTTAAGAGCATTTTTGTCCAAAGATTTAAATTATTATTTTTTTCTTTTCTTTTTTCCTTTTTCTGGTTTTTTGTTTGTTGTTCATCGGTGGCGGTTCCAAAGGGTGGCTAGCTACAAGCAAAGCACTGGGAGGGCCGGGCAAGGCCACCCTTGCTAGCAACAGTCGAGGGATAGCCTTGATTGGGCGAAGCCGTCCCTCACCAAACATGGGCGAGGGTCGCCTCACCGAGGCAAGACTAACCTCGCTCAGATCTGGTGAGGGTCACCTTGCCCAGGCAAGACTGACCTCGCCCAGATCTGGTGAGGGTTGCCTTGCCCAGGTGAGGTCGTCCCTCTCCAAATCACGCGAGGGCGACCCTCGCTTAGTCCTTCCCGGCTTCGCCGATGGCTGGCCACCCGCGAAGAACAAACATAAAACCAGAAAAGAAACAAAAAAAAAAAAGAAAAAGGAAAAAATTCAAAAAAGTAAAAAGAAGAAAATGCTCTTACCATCCGGAAAGTTAAGCTCTTGATTGAAACAAATATAGCCACTTTCGGTTCTTATTTGAAACTAAATCCACTTCAGACTTTCATTTGACACAATGAAAGTACTTCAAATAAGGTTAATGAGGGTACTTCAATCCCTTATTGGACACAAAATCCATTTTAGGCTCCTTATTTAAGAAAATGATAATACTTCATGCCATTATTTGAAAATTTCCCAAAACAATAGGTGCAACTTGTTTGCGAAGAGTTTAAAAATGATAGTGGTAAAGTATGATTGTATTTGCAGGAATTGATTTCAAATGAAGGTGTCTAACATGAACAAGAGAACAATGGTGGCACGGTACCATCCTTACCAGGATGAGGGACACCATTGGACATTCTGTCGGTGTAATTTGTATGTAATTGGAACTAGGCAATCACTATGCATAATTTTCTTTTTCATTTGAAGATGTGCTAGTATTTCAATTTAGTTTAACCGAATGGGTGTTTTCATTAATTTTCCATAATTACTTTTTCTAATCTAACATTTTAATAAAATTAGTTTAATTCTTTTTGATTTTTTTCAAAAAAATTTCATTTACTGTGCTCTCAATAATTTAGATTAATTTTCATAAATTAATCCTTTTGAAAATTTAAATTACTTAAGGTTGTCTTAAGAAATTATAAACACCAAAAAAAAAAAAAAAAAAAAAGGTAGAAGTGGAGAAGAAGTGACGTGGCATCCTATGCAAAATGGAGAAATTCAAAAAAAGAAAAGAAAAGAAAAGAAATAGAATGTTTGAGAAAGGCCAAGAACAATCTCCGAGCCTCTGTCACAAGGCAGTAGAACCGCCTTTTTCTTGATGCGTCAAGAAGCTGATCGAGACTTCCTCAACAGTCTCGAAACACGCACGCTGTTGAGCTCCTCCTCTCTATAACCCTTGACGCTCTCCAACTCCTCCTCGTCAACGCACGAACAGCTCAGTCTTTACCTGAAGCAAACATACCGGGAGAATCCAAAGCCATGGCGCTGGCTCGTTTGGTCCTCAAGAACATGCAGCAGAGGCTGGGTTCGGCTTCCTCTGCTCCTTCTCTATGCAGGGCAAGCCAGATTAGACAGGGGTGGAACAGCAGTGACGAGGCGATGGTGATGAATAGGAGGTTCCTGGCAACAGCGACCGAGAAGGCTTCCGATGACAAGGAAGTGGTGGTGAGCGAGAAAGGTGACGGCAGCAAGTCCAGGCTCTTCCCCAGGAGGAACCGCAGGAGGAGCCTCTGGAGGAGGAACGATGATGCTGACTTCGTCCCTGCTCTTTATGGTAATATGTTTATGTCCATTATAGATTCTTGGTTTTCTGTATTGTTTCCAAGAACAGGATTAATGTGGAGAGAAGTTAATGAGCGCAACAATTTCTCGTTTGGTTCATCCATTTGGGTTCGGATTGGTCCAAGATTAGTAGGGTATTTCATGATAGGGAAAGTTTCACCCCCTGGTCAGAGCAGAGGCCTACACGGACAAATTAGGATCAAACTTGTTAAATCAAACTCATCAAGATTCAAGAATGCTTCTAATGCTAATTTGAACACCTTGGTTTTTAACCCTTTTTTTTTGGAATTTTTCAGAGTTCTTTCCTTCAGGGCTCGGCAACGCGCTGATGCAAGCGACGGAGAACATAAACAGGCTGTTCGATAACATGAACATATCGCCACGGCAACTCATGGGCCGAGTCAAAGAGAAGGACGACCACTACAAGCTGCGGTACGAGGTCCCGGGGCTGACCAAGGACGACGTGAAGATCACCGTCCACGACGGGATCTTGACGATCAAGGGCGAGCACAAGAGAGAGGAAGAGGAAGGGTCGGATGACGAGTACTGGTCTGCAGAGACGTATAGGTATTACAACACGAGCCTAACCCTGCCTGAGGATGCTAAAGCGGATGAGATCAAGGCTGAGTTGAAGGATGGTGTGCTCACCATCGTCGTTCCCAGGACTGAGAGGCCCAAGAAGGATGCTAAGGAAGTGAAAGTCCACTGAGTGTGCTTTGTTTATATGAGTGTGTGAAGCAGGTTCTTAGTGACGTTGTCTGTTTGGTAGACTGAGAAATCGCTCTTAGGTTTGGCTTCAGCCTTGGTAGTTTTGGCCCTCCTCTCGTTGATGAGTGGCTCGTTAATAAAGTTTGTCAAGGTGTGGCATTGACGGTATTCATGTACAAAGACGAATCTGTTAAATTAAAGATCTTTAAATATATAAATGGTATTGATGATAACGTGGACAATCGATTACAGATTAAGAAATGTGTTCAACCCCGCATTTGATTATTGTAGTCTGTCCATATTGGTCGTGGTTTTCAAGTAATAAGAATAACCAGAACAGAATTCTCGATGTTATTTGTCCCTTAGTAGAATTTCTTGGTAACCACAAAGTGCATAAGAAAATCTCTGCGAGTCCCTTGTAAACATACTGGACGAACTGACAGCAATTTTGGTACACACTGAGGGGCACTAGTCACCCAAATGGAGTCGGGACTATGTTCATTGTGCTCGGACGGTGGTCCAGACATCTCAAAAGTATAACTTGGGATCAGCTAAAATGGGTCAGGGCCAACAATCTCAAGATGATTAAGGTTAAAGAAATCAAGGCATTCATTAAATGCTTAGTCAGAATGCACCACTTTCCAATCTCTCCTCCTGTTGAATTTCTTCTCCATTGGTGAAGTATGTAAACTTTGTCTCTTCTTCAGGGGACACCCCTCATTCTGGTCTCTATCTCTCTACTGATATTTCCTTTCCTCCCATAAATTCCTGCCTCAGTTCACTAAGGATTGTCTCAGGAAGTTGTTCCTCCCTCTTGCCCTCTCTCTCTCTCTCTCTCTCTCTCTCTCCGCGTGTCCGTGTGTGTGAAAATCCCTGCGTCTCCATTGTTACATGCATTATTCCATCTTCAGATACAGCCCGGTGAGAAGTTGTGTGAACTGTGATGGATAGTTCAACTGGCCATTCACATGCCTTGTTAGTTGCAGCGACTTTTATCTTCGTCTTCAGTCTCACGATTCCACCATTAAATTCAGGTAAAGAGGAGGTCTTCATATTCCTTTCTCAATTGGGTCACTCTTTTACTTTTCATCTTATATCATGTCATGTTATCAAAGTTTTTCTTTGGGATTGTATTCTACACTCCGTATATACCGAGTGATACTTCTCAACTTGTTTCGTAGGTGAGAGCCTGAAGCACAGAGAGATGATTCTGGGCTCGAGGCCTCCTGATTGTGTGGACAGGTGCTTCGGTTGCATCCCTTGTGCTCCGGCTCTGGTCGTTCCAGGCTACCAGAAGAAGCATTTCACGACATCGTCAAGTGAAGATCACAGCCATAACTTCCAGACGGAATGGTCCAGAACATCGTCGTCTGACGACGATAAAGATGATGATAGTTACTATCTCCTCTCATGGAGATGCAGATGCGGAGACAAGATCTTTCATCCTTAGACTCCAGCAAAATGGGAGTACCTGGAATTAGTGTCATGTAGGAAGGCTATCGCTCTTGTGTAGCTCGCTTGCATCTATGTCCCGACTCAGAGTCTAGTATGGGGTCTTAAATGCACAAAAGCCGCGAACATATATTAAGTAATGAAGCTGCTTCTCTGTATCATTCCTTCTTGTCCTAGTGCAATTTACTTCGAAAACTTTGGCCGAGCAATCAAGAGGCCGAATACAATTCACAGGGACGCGAATGGATGGGATCGTCGACATCACGCACATTGTCACGTCGCCGTGAGCAGATGAAAGCTCATGGAGAAAACAGGAAGGGGCTTTTGGTAGTCGCATCTTGATGTTGCCAGTTCAAAGAAGGCTCGTTCTCAATACCGTACAAAATCACAAGTACGATCCTCCTTTTTTCTGTCGCTGCTCGCTCTGTATCATACCATCGCTTCATCAGTTTGGCAAACATTATCGCGCCTTCCCTCAACTTGAGAATATTCACTATTCGAATTTTCAACAGCGTCACTACTCTTCAAGCTACTCATCTGACTTTCTAAGGTTTTGTTTCGCCGACTCGTGCTGCTTTGCCTCCAAACCATCGACTAAACTTGCCTAGTTTACGGACGAAAATCATGTCATGTTTTCGTGTGGCCATTCTTATCGACAGATCCGGGATGGAATAAAGAAAGTAATTTACCATGCGACGGACCTACAGAAAAAAATAGAAAAGAAAGATGATAGGTCGATAGTGGCGTAACTGTTCAGAAGATAGTGGCCTCGGAAACAGCCGAACCGATGCACAACTCGGTACAAACAAGCCAACACATATTGGGTCGGAAAATTGTCAAAGAAGTCCTAAACTTATTATACGGCGGCCAATTCAGTCCTAAATCTTTTAAATTTGTCAATTCAGTCCTAAACTTTTTTAATTTTTGCCAATTCAGCCCTTCCGATCAATTTTGGCATTTCGGTGTTGATGTGGCCGTCGGCCGGGCCGCCGGCCAACACCGACGATGACAATTTTTTCAATTTTTTATTCTTTTTTTAATTTCTTCCCTGTCGGTCCGGTCCCGTGACCGCGGAGGGAGGCCGACCGACGCCGCCGCTGGGTTGACAACCCATTGTCATTGCTACTAGGCCCTAGTAGAGGTGAGGTCGACCTCGTGCTACTCATGAGGCGAGGCCCAAAGAACAAATGAGGTCAACCTCGCCGTCGCGACTCAGGCAATGGCAAGGTTGGCCCGCCGCTATTGGGCCTCGCCCGCCCAGAGCGGGCGAGGCCCTGGCCGCTGCCCTGGGTGACGGCGAGGCTCGACCTTGTCGTCACGAACCAAGCGACGGCGAGGCCGGCAAGGTTGACCTCGCTGACCCTCCCCTCTGAGGTCGGGTCGCTGGACCGCCAGAGGAAAAAAAAAAAAAAAAAAGATTAAAATATTGAAAAATAATAATAAAAAATTGTCACGTTAGCATTAGCCGGCCAAAATTGGCCGGAAGGACTAATTTGGCAAGAATTAAAAAGGTTTAGGACTGAATTGGCAAACTTAAAAGGTTTAAGATTAAATTGGCCACTATACAATAGGTTTAGGACTTTTTTGATAATTTTCCCCATATTGGGCAACTCCACGGTTCAAATTACACGAACAGGTGAAACTCGAGGGACGCAAAAGTGAGAGGAAAATCTTTTCTAGGGGGGACAAAATTGAACATCAAAGCTGTGTAGTTGGGGTTCAAAATGAAATCCAACCTTATTTTTGCTTGGGCCCAACCAAAGCCCAACCCAAGCCAACGTGATTCCGTGATCTTCCAATCTCTCAAAACAAAAAATGGAAGCTTTCATTTTCATCTCATCGAGCGTTCTAGAAAATGCCGATTCTCTCTCCGCCGACATCACTCCGCGCGCCGCCGCCGCCGCCGCCGCCGCCACCGAGCTCGTCAGTCCCTCTGCTCTCCTCCTCCTCCTTCTTCCCCATCTCCCGCTCTCCGTTCTCCGCTTTCCACTTCGAAGCCAATCGCGCCTCGTCTCCTCCAATCGATCTTGGCCGTCCGTCCCCGCCGTCCCGTCTAAGCCTCGCCACCGCTCGGCCCCGCCTCCGCCGCCGCCTCGGGGCTGCCCGTGTTCCGCCTTCGCCGCCGGAGCCCGGTCCTCCGCCCGAAAATGGCTCTCGTCGGTTCAGAAGTATGCACTTTGGCTCTGCTGAGCTCGAAATTTCCTTTTTTTTTTTCTTTCTGGATTAACCTTAATGTGCCCCATGTATACATTCATTGATTTTGGCGTTGCTCATGCCATTACCATTTCCAACCGTGTTTAAGCTTGGCTAATTGTTAACTTGGGTTTCGATTGGCTAATTTCTTGGCATTATTAATTGGAATAGCTTGTTGATCGGTTCGGATGATGTGGTCTCTTAAATGAAATCGTTTGAAATCGTCTCATTGATATACGCAGGGCGCTCTTTTCGTCGAGTGAATATCAGGATTTAGTAGGTTATTATAGCTCAAAGTTTTTCTGTTATTTTGAAATATCACTTACATTAATCGTGCTAGTTTGTAATTCGGAAAGCGCTTTAATTATGTTCTCGGGCACGGTATAGATTGATCTGTAATTAGGTTGCTTGTGTTCGAATGTGAATGATTGCCCATGCTTGTCAAGAGTGCTTGCATTTGCGATAACTACTGATGGGCCACATAAAAATAGTGTAGTGGATTATAGAAGACAGCTCTCATTGTGTGGACCTAATTCTTATGGTATAGATGTTGAACGTAGTAAATGCTAGTTTGGGTGAAATCTCTTCATCGATTGTTAGTTGAGATTGGTATGCATTACAAGGTGAGTTCGAGTACTTTTATGTTTGACTTGTGTGGCTTTCTTTTCTCATCGATAGCACTTCAAACCTTGACACGTGGGAAAGGTTAGTCTGCAAATCTATGAGAGGCGGAATAGTCTTGTTGGATGTATTCGTATAATTGGTGCTGATTAGGTTAGGTGGAGGTGTTGGGAAGAGATTACTCAGAATCAAAACCGTCAAGCATCGTAGAGTCTGCTAGAAAGACATTTAAAGGTTGACTGTGCTTCAAAGTGGGTTGGTTGTTTAGGAAGCGCACATGAGAGGAACCTTTTAACAGGGTTTTTTTGTTATTTCGGCTAGTAGGAGGAGATGAAAGCTGGGAATGAGTCTCATGACTTATTGGGTCTCAATTAAGGGTCAACCAATGCTTGGCTGATCCTTGTCCCGCTAATTTTTTAATAACTTGTGGATTTTTTGGGTAGCATCACTCTGCTTGCGGATTTTGCTTTAGGGTGGCAGGCGTGGACGCTTGGAGCTTTTTTTGCATGACCCATTACCGTTTGCTAAATTGCCCCAAAAGGATAAAAAGGCTTGAATTTTGAGTCCTTTGGCAGAGAAGTGGGCTACTCTTCATTGCACCAGGAAAACGAATTTGCTTGTAGTCAACATTTTGGGGTGGAAAAGTTCTGATCTGTGATCTATCTATGTCGTTATTGAGTTTCCTGTCAAGATGTACCGTGACACTGTCTGAGAGTTGCAATTATGGCTGAAGCATCGGTTTTGAGCCTATTGATTTGCACCTGATGTTCATTTTATTTTTTCTCTTCATCCATGGCAGGCGACGCAGCATCTTTATCTAGACTTCAGGACAGTGTGCAGATTTTCTTCGCAGTTCTTTTCTGGATGTCTCTGTTTTTCTGGGCCTCTGCATGGGATAGGAGAAATAGACCAAGCAAAGGATCAAGATCTAGAAGATGATCTAGTTAGTTCTGCTTTGTACATAGTAATTGCAAGTGGAGCGATACTTAGAATTTAGGATATGAATGATATTCAAATAGATGGTGGACACTGTTCCTATTTTCTTATTTCTTAATATATCCGAGTTCTGTAACAATTGCAATTACAAAACTTATGCAACACATACATTCAATTTGGCAGGATTTAGGTTCATTTGATTATCTTCTATCAGAGGAATATCTAGTTTAGCTTCTGTGATTTAGTACACCATTGGAGGAGATGAATCTCCAATTGAATATCCCAACTGGATTTTGTTGTCTTTTCTCTTTCCCCTTCTAAGCATAGCAGCCTCCATGCTCCAGATTGAACTGTTGACATTGTCCATCCCGGAGACATGATTAATCTCTGTTGATCCGATCTGTTCATGGGGGGTTGTCATTCTTGCTGCCAGTCACAGTTGTATCGCGATGTTCTCCATGTATTTCTCGAAGTCTTTCTTTTTTCTGTCTCACAACAGAAAGCTTTGGAGAACACTTAACTGGTCTAACTAGGACATAATGGAGAACCACAAGATACCATCCGGTATAGTTGTTCTTAAGTGAGATGTCGGATCAGCATAATCTGATCACATCAGGGTGGCATTGGGGCACAAGAACAGTTTCTAAATTCAGCAAAGATTAGCCTTCAGATAAGTATGTTCTTGCGCATTAACCGCCGAGTATCTGTAGTCATTTTAATCTTAGCCTTTCGTATGTACCAAGGGAACCCAATAAGGATAAAGCTAGTATCTTCTATAACGATTACGTCGTCGAGAAATGAACTAATCGAGGTTTGGATAATTTTGAAGATACTCTCTCCACCTATGAGAGGAAGCTAGACTGTTACTGTAACAACCACATTGTAAAAGTCTACACTCCAGGATGGCTGCTAATTTTGTGTTGGTAGTCACTCTGAAGTGATACACGACACCATGCAGCATCTTTATTTCTCCATATACAAATGATTGCTTTTAGAAATATATATTCCAAATTATTTATTTTTCGCGAAACAAAAGCATTCTTAGACGATTATTAAAAATATCGTGCTCATCGCTATCAATCCCTGTAATGATTGATTTCGTAGCCCATATTTGGCTGTTCATCATTTGCGATTCGTCCCAATATTGATTTTACACGACTTATAAGTAATGTGACGACTCTTTCTTTTACGATGTCGTGCATGTGCTGCACTCGCAATGCCACGAAATAACAACAAAACGATGATAAAAACCCATGGTTATGCTAACAGCTATTGCAATTGTCTTTTCTGGGTAAGCCCATCTTTGCTGGCCAGTGACAATTACATCGCACTCGGGAGCAAATACAAAACGAATAGAATCCAAAAGAATGGGCAAATCCTCGTCGCATGTGGCTTCCTCGGAATTTACGCCTTCTGAAACTGCCAAGTGTCGCGAGTTGTTTGGACAACACGGGAGAAGAGCTAAGACGACGATGGAAGTCACCTGTCTGTCTTTACTGATTTTACGTCATCGTCTTGTCGCTCGAGAAGCACATCGCCGCCCAAAATGCTCACATGAACTTGTCTGTCTGCGCGCATGGCGCACACTGTCTTCGTGTCCTTTGCTTCTTCCGTGGGCTTGTATCACGCCGCCACCATTTACAGGGTGCGATGGAGAAGGTCATGAACCGTACTGGCATTTTAATGGCGACAGCTTTGGGGTGCCAGGTCGCTCTACAGAGTCGCTGCTGGTCTTGTTTGTTTTCTCGTGCTGGTGCTCCAGTCGTGTCTTTATCTTTCTCAGCTGTTTTTATCATCTCAATCACGATTAAACAAAATTTGTTATGTGTGTATTGATGAGCGAACATATACAGGATGAGACACAGCTGGGCTCATCATATAGCTTATTCGAAAAAATTGTCAAAAAAGTCTTAAACATATTGAATGGCTATCACGATCATAAACTTTTCAATAGGCCAATTTAGTCATAAACATTTTTACAATTTGCTAATTTAGTCTTAAACCTTTTAATTGTCTCAATTTAGTCTTAAATTTTTGAAAATTACCAATATAGTCCTAAACATTTTAATGAATTATCAATGTACTCGTTCTAGCTAATTTCGATCGGAAATTGATAACATGATAGTCTAGCCGACACTGACCATCCAAACGTAGCGCAGCTAGCGTTCACATGAACAATTTTTTAATTTTTTTAAAAATTTGTTGTTGATTTTTTTATTTTACGGGCCCTCGCTTGCAGCCCTTGCCCAAGGGGCCAACGGAGGTCGCCCGCCCTGTGAAAAAAAATCCTAAATTGATACATTTGCGATAAATTTAACCCGAACTAATTTTTTGACCATAAAAAATCCCAAACCGGTACACTTGTAACAAATTTTCCCTCTATTAGTTTCCGTTAAAATTTACTATCAATTGCTAAGTTTGATGACATATGACAGATGACGGATGTACCAATTTGGAGTTTTATCTTCTGTTTGTTACATGTGTACCAGTTTATGATTTTTCATAGCATTAATTTAACAAAAACTAACGGAGGGTAAATTTATCACAAATATACGGGTTTGAGGTTTTTGGTAGTTAAAAAAATTGTTTGGGATAAATTTATTACAAGTATACCATTTTAAGATTTTTTGTAATATTAACCCTAATTTAAAATATTTTACTCTATCAAGTAACTGTTGTTCTTAGTTTATCTCACAAGGTAAAAATGATTACCAAAATTACTCCCATTAAATTAAATGCATTAAATGTTCAAAAGTCTACTTTAGTATAATATATTAAATATATATATTTCATAAGAATTTTTTAGTTTTTATTTTTGATAATTAATAGGCGCCCTTAGTGAGGAGGAGTCAAGATTATATATACATACATATATACATACATACATATATATATATATATATATATATATATATATATATATATATATATATTAGATGTAGAGAAATGTTATATCTTTTTTCTTTTACTGGCAAAACAAAGAATAACAAAATCTGAAGGTAGTTTTTAGCCTATGGGGCATTTTCCTGCTTCGAACTGAGGTCTAATGTCTAGCAGATAAAGGGTAGGTGGTACATTACACCATCCTCCTCTCAATTAGCATGTAATGGCAAGTGTATTAATCTACGCGGGTCACCATCCATCCTCTCAGTTGTTAGTGGTTCTTCTATACGATGCCCCCCTCTCCTCTGTTTGTCCTCAACAGAGGAAGATCTCTTCCTCTCTTCTCTCGCTGAATGCTTCCTCTCTGAAACTCTTTAGACCCCGCAGTAGTACAAGATCGTAAGCAAAAACAATGATTTTAAGAAGCTCCTCCACGCCAATACTCAACTCATGGCTTCCTCACTCGAGGGACTCTGCACCAGAACTCGACCTCCAGGCGCTTCATCACCCAAGAACCAGATCGCTGTCGTTAACGACGCAGCTTTTGCCCTCTCCACCTCACTCTGATGAACCCACCGAGAAAGTGGTAGCATCCACCAAGCCACAAGCCTTGGCTGAGGCCAAAGCCCAAGACCCTCCAAAGCTCAGTAAGAAGAAGATCAAGCTCCCTCAGAGCCATAACAATGTCAAACCAACCAGAGCTCGATCTTCTTCCATGAGAAACGATGAGGATGAAGAAGACGCAAAACCCAACTCAAGAACAGGGCCTTCTTCGCTGAGGAGGCTGCTTTCAAGTTCTGGGCTTGATGGGGCTATTCTTGTTGAAGAGGATTGTGATGTGGTGAAGAAAGAGGGCGATGGGCTTCAGACCCTGGTTGTGGGTGGTGGAATGGGAAGCGGCGGGAGCAGCGGAATTTGCGGCGGTGGCGGTGATGGTGGTGGCAGAGGAGCATCGGACAGCCGAGATGGAGGGTTTGGATTCTACGAGAATAACAAGAATCCCGGTATTGATAGCACTGATGCTTATTACAGGACAATGATTGAAGCCAATCCAGGGAATGCTCTTTTGCTCGGGAACTATGCCAAGTTCTTGAAAGAGGTATCAACAGCTTGATTATTCTAAAAGTTCCTGTTTTGATTATAAAAAGAAATCTGTTGCCACTATAGCATGCTTGAAGTGAATTTCACTATTATGAGCTCGTTTGTTTAGCCTAATCTGATGATCTAGAATGTTCCTTTTAAGTACTTTTGAGCTGGATCACAAGTTTTTCCGATTTCGAAATAATGGATGTGAATGGAACTTCGGATGCAACAGAGACCGAAATGATTAATGAGGAGAAGAAATGGGCATTCTTTATTTTGTGGGTCTCTGTGTTTATTGCCAATTCATGAAATTAAGGTAATCCTCATGCTGCAACCAGGTTTGCGGAGATTTAGCTAAAGCAGAGGAATACTGTGGCAGAGCGATTCTGGCTAACCCGGAGGACGCAAACGTCTTGTCCCTCTATGCAGATCTTATATGGCAGACACACAAGGACACCCGTAGAGCTGAGAGTTATTTTGATCAAGCAGTTAAAACTGCACCTGATGATAGGTATATCTATCTACATAAGCTGCTGCTTTTATTGCGACCTGTGTCAGTATTCCTAGCTCGGGTAATGAAGTGACTCTAGATTTTGGTGGGCTTGTATGCAAAAACTATGGGTATCCATTAATTTACCTTCTAGGACTAGTTGGAAGAATTGATCAAGTAGTTTGAAGAAGTCTGGTAGCAAATTTCTAATGTCATTCTCCAGTAAAAGTTTGTTTTGCTGCAGAGATACTTAATATCTAAATGCTGTTTCATTCGTTGCAGTTATGTCCTGGCTTCTTATGCCAAATTTCTGTGGGATGTTGAGGAGGAAGAAGAGGAGGAGGATGAACATGGCAACACTTATCCAACTGATTTCTTTCAAGAAGCTCCTCACCACCACCCTTTCACTGCAACTTCTTAAATAATCCCCTCCTACTTGCTTGAAGACAAAGCAAAATCTATGTGAGTTGTATAATATAATAGACGAAAAGAATAGCTTCCCTTTCTTGTAATTTCGAACCAACGAACTGTAACTCTATGCTCATACGAGAAAGAAAAAATTATTGTCTTTTTATCTTCCTTTCTCGGCCCAATTTGGCTTCTGCATATTGAGCTAAGTAAATTGATTCTGCGGAAACAGTTCCTGATCAGCCGAAAATGCATTATGAGAAGGTATATTGGTGGCTAGGGCTATATAGACGATAATATTTTGTATTTTGAGCAAACTGAATTATAGTTGGTTCTAATCAAGCCGGGATAAGTACGTTAGGAATGCCATAACTTTCGTACATCGCTCACTTGAGTGACGTAATTTTGAAAAATCGATCACTTGACTGCCATCGGCGATTTGCTTGGTCGGAAAAACTGACGTGGCGTTAATTTATAATACATCATCCAACATAACGTGTCGGAAAGCTGAAGTCAGCACTCGAGAGAGCAAACGATGTCACTTGAGCGTTTGATCGAACGACAGCAAAAGTTCCAATAACTTCACAAATGATCGTTTCGGTGCTATAATTTTTTAGAAGCGAACATTTAGGTTCATTAATTTTTTAAATGTGACCACTTAAGTGACAGGAAGAGAGAGAGAGAGTATGAAAACGACATCGTTTGAGCAAGAGAAAAAGTCTGAAAATGACCTATTCTAATTGGGGAAGATTTTAAAAAAGCAGCAAGAAACGACCACGTTTGTTATACCCTTCTCATGCTGGACAAAAATTTCCACATCGGACTTCAGTTTATTTTTAAAAATTTCATATCGGAATGGAAAGTTAAGAAAAAAAATTCATGTAAGACGATTTGCCGAAAATGACACTTAAGTGATCGATTTTACATTGATATAATACTTAAGTAAGCGCCGTATAAAAATTATGACACTTGTAATATAGTTATCCCGATCAAGCCTCATGTTTCTCTATTCTTCCTTGTAAATATTTATGCATGGTGCAAGTTCAATGATACAATCAATCTGATTCTTGGCTTCAAGTCCTTATCGTGGAATTTCTCTGTTGAAATGTCCCCCCGTGGAGAAGATACTATTCATGAGATATTTGCTGGTGTGGCCCTTGTAATCGTGGTCTGCGCTGGTCCTTGGAATCTGAGAGACAGGAAGTTGACCCTCGAAAGTGCGAGAACATGGCTCCTATTTATAGCCGGCCCTAGTTTTTTTATAATATGGAATCAAACAAAAATGAATGTCTATGTTGAGAGAGACAGAGAGAGAGAGAGAGAGAGAATAAATAGAGATATTTTGGCACTCAATATCACTGTGACCACCACCAAACTCATTTCTAAATGGAGGTCTTCTTATCACGACATTGGCTAATTTGATTTTACTTGATTATAGTAATCAAAGAGGCTCTTCAGAGAAGGAGGCAGGAGGGCCACCAACAATGGCATCACAAAATATCGACGATCACATCTCTCTCTCTCTCTCTCTCTCTCTCTCTCTCTCTCTCTGGATTTTGCTTTCTGGTTTATGGCTACAAATATTTCAAGTCTGTGGTCACACTCAGTGTAGGTCACATGTCTTCTTCATCTTGTTCTATCAAAGTGATAAGCTGATGATTATCCTCATTAATTAAAACCACCAGCCACTGTCGCAGGAAAAGTTGGGTGCTAAAGCTGCAGAGGAATGATGTCATTATTCCACACTTCTTGATGATGTTTGTAGTACTGGTTGTTGCAAGTGGTTGGAATGCTTTCTGTGTTGCATGTCTTTGACTCATTAAGTCTAGCACTGTCTGATCTCTATCTCCAGTTTTGCCATAAAAATGGCATTCCTTTTAGTGAGTTGGGATCAATGCCTGCTCAGTGTTCACCGCATGGGAGGAGTTCGAAAATATCAAAGGTATTTCTGCAGAAAAGGTAAACAGGGCATTTTGCGCTCTTGGTCTGATTCTATTCAAATGGACCCAATGGAAGTACTAGATTGTCATAAAAAGAACCTTTTCGTTTCTTGATCGCATTCGTACACCACAGAAGCGAAAAAATGCGGGAAAGACCTTCGGTTTGCCTTTTGGAATGGATATACGCTGAGTTGCTTGGAGCCAGTTTTCTTTCGTACCAGTTGTTGGGTACTTGTTTATTTCTACATCAGGTGCACCCGTTTCAGACATTGGATCAAATCGCGATCTTCAATTTCTGGTTCATAATGTTTTGCCCACATGGCACCATTTTTCCAACAAGAAAGATGGAATGTCCTAAATTCCTCGGTTTCCTCTCATTGACCAAAATTTTCAAGTATATCCTTAGTTGTTTTAAAAACTTGAGAAAGAAAACAGAGTATGAACTTACCAAGTTATCAGTTAACGTATCAGACCCCCAAAGTGACGGTCTTGCTAAAGCTCTGTAATCTGCGGATTTCATGGATTCAACTCATGATTGAAAACTTTACCAAGTCTTTTGGTTCATGAGACACATCCCACGAAGATATTCATGGCCTAAATCGTTCAATTTCCTCCAAGAAATCCAATTAAGATGAAAAGCTTGAATACCCTCTAAACCTCAGAGGACTTAACAACTGACCACAGCAAACTTGCAATTATGAAATATGACATTGTTGGGAGCTCGTACCTTCACCTAGAGAGATCGTCAAGAGGGAGCTAGGAGTGATCCAATATGGGACTATTCTGATGCAGCTCTCAAATGTGGGGAGATCTGGAGCTCAAGTCAGAACTTGTTAATATTTTCAATTGGACTCATCTTCACTCAAAAGTTTAAATATTTAACTTATGAGTTTATTATGATATATTAACTATTCAATATCACATGAATTATCTAATGTGAGAATTTTTTAAAACAAATGTCGCTTGCGTCTCAACAAACATGTTTGTGTTTAGCCAAACTCCTGACTTGTGGGATGGAAGCACCAGAACATTACTAGCAGGCAGAAAGAGTAGCTTCACATCTAGCAACGGCTGCCCCAAATTCAAAAAGTGGAAACATGATGACCATAAAGTTAAACAGATGAGTGCAAGTTTAGAAGTAGCAGACTAGGAAAATATCATTGCAGCTCATTCAACCATTTCTTAGAAGGGAGCATTATCTTCCTTGAACAACAAAAATAAGCTAAAGCTTCTTTCAAATCCAATTGGGCGTATGTTATGCTTCACACTTAGCATTGTATTACAACGCACAAAAATGAATCTTGAAAACTTAAAAAAGTGGACTTCATGATGATTCACAGATTACAGGAATGTTTTGTTTGGTCTCAAAAACAAGGGCTTTTCACTAATTTGTGAACTTTTGAAGTTCGATTGGTCCAGTTGACCAAATCTTTGCCGGCATTTGGCTTAAATTGGTGGCAAATGCTTGTTCGAGCAACACAAGCGGAGACATTTTTGTCGGGAGACATTTCTTCTTCTTTTTTTAACTATTTCTTTTCCTATATATTCACTATTCATCTTCTTCATGCTTAGAGGGAAGTTGCAGGCATCAATCTCCCCTCCAGATGTGGCCATCTTCCATGGCCGTTGGCACCGCGTTCAAGCATCGCCTTGGTCGGCTCTTCAAATATGGCCGTCCATGGCTGCCGGCACCGAACGAGCCGTCGTCTCTCTCTACACTTAAACAGCATATACTTAACTTGTCTCCAAAGCTAGCTTTTGATGAAATCACCCCCCGATCTCTATCTAAGTACCTTGATTTTCGCCCCCCAAAAAACACACCGCAAAGAGCCATGGGACAGCTCCGACAAGAAAAACCCTCAATTGCCAATCCGGCGATCGCAAGCTAGTAGCACAGCTCTTTAAAAAGAAGATGAAAAAGTTTGAGCCGGCGGCACCTCCGTCGCACGTCAGCCGGAAGCAGCAAAAGCAGGAGGGGCCGAAGGCCGAGGTCCAATCGTCACGCTGCTGACCAAGTGCAAGCTCAGGCTATTGAAGCAGGGCGGATCAACGACTACCTACTCATGGAGGAGTTCGTGACAAACGAAGATCGGCTCAAGCCATGGCCACGAGCGACGACGCCACGTTGGACGCCTATGGCCAAGGACGACTAGATCCGAAGAGCCGACCAATAAATGCTTGAAAGCGGGCAGACGATCTAGAGAAACGTGGGCGAAGGGGGTAGAAGAGAAAAAAAGTGAAAAGATAAAAAAGGAAAAGAAAAGGGCTGGTTTAGATCGATCCTAACCGGATGATTATGAATTACTTCTCTATTTAATAGATGAATAGAATATTAGTAAACCCGTTAATAAGTAAGAAGATAAGATCTCAAATCGGCGATTTTCGTCAACTTAATGCTATTTTTTTTTATTCAATCGCTACAAGATCAACAATTCCATGAGCTTGGGCTTCTGTTGCTGACATAAAAACATCCCTTTCCATATCTTCGGATACAACCCATAAGGGTTTGCCCGTTCTTTGTACATAAACTCTTGTGATGGTTTCGCGCAGTTTCAGTAGTTCTTCTGCTTCCAGGATAAATTCTCCCGTTTGCGCCTCATAAAAAGAACTCGCAGGTTGATGTATCATTACCCTGATAATATAACAAATGGTTCCGCATGATGAGGTGAGGAGAAGAGATAAAGAATAATAAAAAAAGAAAGATAGAATTGAGCAACCGTAAAGGATAGAATGTACAGGCTTTGCACATTGCATACGGCTATACAATGGAATTCACTTTACCTTCCATTTCCATCGAAGAAAGAGAAAGAAATGTCTTTGGACAATTGTGCCCATAGTTGTGTTGCGGGATTAAGCATGTCTCGCTACTCTATATCTTTATTTAAAGGGAAAAAAATCAATCAAGAAAAACCCCAAACTTTACTCTTTGAGGACATATTTACTGCTGAAAACTTTTTTGATGACACCAAAAACCTAAAACGTTTTCAAATAAGATTCAATTTCGAGTGACACATTTACCTAAATAAAATGAATTGTCTATGCGGGAGGTATTTTTCGTCTTTTAAAAAAAAAAAGTAAAGGGCTTTTTTTTTTTTTTTTTTTGAATAGAATATTAGTTCTTTTTTTAACTAATTTTTTTTTCTATTTTTTTATTCAATCGCTACAGGCAATTGCAGCTCAGCTTGGGCTTCTGTTGGCCCCCAAATGGCCACACCGAACGATAAATTCGTCGCTTGCTACACTTAAAAAGCGAGGCTTGCCCTGTCCCAAATAATATAACAAATGAGTTTGGCAATCCGCATGACAAGATCAGATCCGCTTTCTTATGGTTTGGATACAATGGAATTCACTTTACCTTCCATTTCCATCGAAAAAAGAAAATGAAATGTCTTTGACAATTACCAGAATCCAGTTCTCCCATGTCTCCGCGTACCAGTCCACCATCTTTATTTAAAGTAGAAAAAATTGTTGTCAAACACAAACTTATCAATTTCGACCTAAAATGCCGAGGTCAACACCAATGGCCAAACAAACTTTTTCTGACATCAACAACAGTTAAAACCCCAAAGAAAAAGCTCACGGATTTGAAAGGCTCGTCGCTGGATCGAGCCATGGCCACGAGGGCGAGCCTGGACGCCATGGCTAAGGACGACTGAGGAAGAGCCGACCTCGCTTGAGAAAGGAAAAAAAATTTTGCCCATGGACAATGTACATTTAGAAACAAATAAGAAAGTTTGGTATTTTTGGTGTCACAAAAAAAGTTAAGGATGACATAAATCTAGGGGTAAAGTTTGAGATTTTTGGTGGCCTTTTCCCTTATTTAAAATAATGTTCACAGACCTTCTTTGGAGAAAACCCATTCACTTCGAGATCTTATTTTAAATTTTCCCTAAAAGTAAGAACTTGTAGTGTGCTCAATTTTTCTAATAAACACAGAAACGCATATTCTTGAGCAAGACCTGATAAGTAAGTATTATGACAAACGAGCAATGATGCCATCATATTTCTAAGGCTTATAGTATCAGAATTATGTGAGATGGCTGTGAATCCAGTAATATAATATGTCGAAGATGCAATCCAAAAATCCGGAGTCATTAATCATTGATTATTGTTTTGTTACAAAACGGGTTAATTAAAAAAAACACAAATTTTAGGTCAAGGGACAATTTTTGCCTGAACTTTTTTTTATCCCGTAAAAAAATACCAACTTTAGGTCGAGGGATAATTTTGGCACCGAAAACCTTTTTGTCCCACCAATTTTTTGACAATTCTTTTTTTGTCTAAAAACATAAATTTTCATTTAAATCCCAAATTTAGCCCTCATTGACTTAGAACCATTGATTATCTAACTTGACTATTCCACCTTAGCAATAAATCCACGTGGCTTGCTGACTGGATTTAAAATAATATTCATTGTCTTATTCTCTAAGCCATAATTTGAAAATTAATGGTGAAATTATTCATCTCCTTTACTGTACCGACAAGTCAAAAATATTTCCAGATTGAATCTTTCTGGCCAAATGTAATTTGAAATTGACCATCGCTTGTCGATAGACACCATGGATGAGATTCGCCAAGCTCACCACCATAATCTTCTTTCTCAAATAATGGTGAAAGTCAATGGAGGCCAGATTTGGGATTATGATGAAAGTTGGTGATTTTTTATGAGACAAAAAAAAATTAGGGTCAGAATTGTCACTTGACCTAAAGTTGATACCTTTTTACGAGACAAAAAAAAGTTTGGTCCATAATTATCCCTCGACCTAAAGTTGGTGCTTTTTTATAGGACAAAAAAAGTTCGGGTCAAAATTATTCATCGACTTAAAATTAGTACTTTTTTTGGAATTAGGCCATTACAAAATATGATATCCCTTTGTTTGGAAACCGCTCTTCCAGGTTGCAAAAAAAAATAATAAAAATATGATATCCCTTTGTATACTGCTCTTCCAATGCACTGGTTATGCTAAAAAGAAATCAAAAGAAAGGGAGAATAAAGATGCTAGGGGGAGTAGAAACATGATATCCTTTCTAAAAGTTATCACAGGAGTTCTACATTCCTGACGTGATTTTCAATTGGAATCATAACTACCACTCATTTCGAACAATTCCCGTTTCGAACAATTCCCGTCATGATGTTAGTGGGAGTAAAACAGGGGTTATCATGCACCATGGTATGGGTAAACCTAAAGGCTTTCTAAGGCCAAGTAGGGACAGGGATTCGAACATGACATAGGGGCTTCAAACCACTTGGAATTTTCGATAGGCCAACCACCGCAGCTGTAAACTCTTAGCAAGTTAAATATGTTATCCTTTGTGCCTTGACCTCCTGTTAGTAGGTTAGATATAAAATAAATATTTAAATTTAAAAAACTGTGAAATTTGAATAGTCTCAAACTTTAAGTTGGGGTTTCGATTTGATTAAATGATAATTAAAAAGAATTGATCTTCATGCGCCCAATATCTTTTTGTATGTGATTTGAGAGTAATCAAAAGTCTCCGGAACACCCTCTATTCATCATCCAAATTCCCATCTAATCATAGGACAGTCATTTTTTTCCCTTTTCACGTCGAATAAATTTTGTACACGATAGTTTTATTTTTCTCTGCACAATGTTTCTTTTGATGTCTCAACATATCTCAAATTGGCATATTGGGTGATAAATTTCAAAACTAACCTCTTACACGGATCAATGATTTAGATAATTGAGAAATCGAATGAAAGCACAAATCTTCATTTGATTTATTTCATCTTTAATGTCCTATCTATAATAATTTATTGGGTTAATATCACGAAAAATCCTAAATTGGTACACATGTGACAATTTTACCCCAAATTAATTTTTTGACAACCAAAAACTCCAAACTAGTACACCTGTAACAATTTTACCCTTAGTTTGTTTCCGTTAAATTTTACAGTCAATTGCTTTCTTAAATGACACGCAGCAGTTGAGTGATGTACCAGTTTTATGTTTTACCCTTTGTTTGTCATATGTGTACAAGTATGTATTTTTTGTGGTATTAATTCAATATAACGAAAAATAACGGAAGGTAAATTTATCACAAATATATTAGTTTGAGGTTTTTAATGGTCAAAATATTAGTATGGGGTAAAATTATCATAGATGTACCAGGTTAGGGTTTTTATGGTCAAAAAATTAGTTTGAAGTAAAATTATCACAAATATACTAATTTGGGATTTTTTATGATATTAATCCTAATTTATTATCTTTACCAAAAAAAAATCCTAATTTATTATAAGTTTTTTCTTCTTTTGGATTTTCTTGATGGTGGGCGTGGTTAAGCTGCAAAGTACTGCTAACACCAAAAAAATACCCAAGAATTTTGGTTGACAACGTGATTGACAGAAGCTTGAGAGTACGTTTTATTGAGAGCAATCGATCGAGTAAAAGTCAGTTGAAAAGAAAGCCCAACTTTGATCGACAAAGATGTCAACGAAAAACAGCTAAGCGCTAAAGCAAAGAGTTCACAAATGAAGTATATTGACTTGGTCGACCGGGAAAAACTCGGGATGTAACTACCAAATAGTAGGTCGAGTCGGTAGTTAAAGCCATTTATCAATAAATGCTATTAAATTGTACGAGCCACTTAGATCATGTTTACTTTTGTTAATAATTATTTATGTTACGGTCGATTGTAGTTCTAACACCCAAGTTGTATTCATCGTAAATGATCCCCCAATTTATCCGAGAACACATGTTGTTCATCTATATTTTGAGTGTATCTTTATATTTTTAATTACTGTTTACATTGCTGGTAATGATTGTTTCGAATATTTGCACTTATAAATTTCTCGCCATTTATATTTTCTGTTAAAGAATATAAAAAAGGACCCTAACCTTTGTCAATCGAACCACTTCATTTAATTTGAAAGGTATTTCGCCTTTTTTGTGAAATGGGTACAACAAGCTCATGAAATTGGAAAATTTCACAGTTGATGTCCCGCGAAGATCAAATTTGTTTCATAGTCTTTAATTTCATAGTGTGGCCAACTAATCTTGACCTTTAATATAATTATGAATTACGATGAAAATGAGGAACTTTATTTACTCCAAAGCCGTCCTTGAAGTCAATTTTTTTTTTAATATAATTAACTCTTTCAAGTAATTGTTACAAAAAATGTTGCTTTCTGGCTTTTCTAGACGTAAGTTGCCATGCAAAAGATGGGGGAAACTCTTCTCTTTGTCAAGCCACGCTTGATATCTTGAATCACACGAGGCCAATAGAAGGATCAGCAAGAGATTAGCAAGGCTAATCCAACGACCATACTAATGACCCAGCGGCTGATCCAACATTAATACATCTAATAAGTCTTTGATTAGTTGATTGAATATAATCTAATAGTAAAGTATCAGCCGAGTGTGCTAAATTTTCCCCAACTAATGCATATGACCACATTCACTCAAAGATGAGGTTCTTCTTCCATTTACAAGCAGGCAAATAAATGATCAAATAATACACGAGGGTCGTCCCTCTTTCTTTGACCAGCATGAACATGTTACAAATATAATTCGCACAATGTTGCCAATGGATGGGGAAAAATAAACTCTTGATGATACACTGGAGGCAAAATTGAATGCAAGAAAGGGAAACGTTATGGATGTTAATCATCGTTACGACATTGCTGACGTCCAGCCATCATGTAATCTCTCCCGGGTGAAACTTAAGTGAGCAGAATTACTTGCAATGGCGTGAGATTAATATATGGCTCTTTGTCTTCAACTAGTGCCGATTGTTCCCTAAAATCTTAACTCAAACATGGCCATCAAAATTAGAGATGAGCATGATTCTAGGGTTGAATTTGGAACCTGAGAACTAGACAGATAGGACGGTTCCAGATTCTAGGGTATACAGGGCAGGTTTCAGATTCTAAAAATTGGGGAACCTGTTTCAAAAGGCAGCTTCCAGGTTCTAGGTAGAATTTGGAACTTAAAACAAGTTTTTGTATTTTTCTTGGTCTATATTTTCGCACAATCTTACAGTATTCCACGGCATCTAATAATAAGTATATAATTTGAAACCACTAGTCTGAGTTTTTATTTTATAACTGAGACTTTTACTTTGTTAATATTTCATATTTTTTGCATATCTAAATACAAGTTGTGGTTAGTAAACTGTAGTAGCAAGTGGTGGTTATTAAAAGTAATGATTCATTGTAATCATTCAAATAATAATATAGGTGGAACCTAGGTAAATCTTAGAACTGACCTTGGAATTTGTGACCGGGTAAGTTCCAAGTTCAAAGGTATCTAGGGTAGGTTTCAACCTCCAAATTCCAAAAAATGAGAAATCTATTTCCACGGGTAGGCTCCAAGTTTTATGTGAAACCTCTTGGAACCGACGACCCCTAGTCAAAACAATCGGCAATAATGTTAAGAAATGTTTTCACTTAATATTATACTCTAGAATATGTGTTTGCTCGGTTTAATTCACTTTTATGTCGTAATATCTATACTTCATCCAAGGGATGAGCACCGATTCCCTGGTTTCAAATGTTTAAAACTAGCAATAACCGGTCCAGTTCCTGATTCAGGGTATTGAACTGTCGGGATAAAAGTGTCAAAAAAGTCTTAAACCTTTTGTATGGGTGTCAATTTAGTCCTAAACTTTTTTTTTGTGCCAATTCAGTTCTAAACCTTTTTTTTATGCCAATTCAATCCTAAACCTTTTGCATTTGTGCCAATTCAGTCCTAAACCTTTTGCATTTATGTTAATTCAGTCCAAAACCTTTTTTTGATTCTAATTCAGTCCTAAACCTTTTGCAATTATGCCAATTCAGTCCTTCCGAATAATAGCTATTTACGTGTTGAAGAATTGAATTGGCACCAATGCAAAAGATTTAGGACTGAATTGGAAAAAAAAAAAAGGTTTAGAACTAAATTAGCACCGATGCAAAAGGTTTATGACTGAATTTGCACAAATGCAAAAAGTTTATGACTGAATTAACACCAAAAAAAGGTTTAGGATTAATTGGCACTAAAGTAAAAGGTTTCGAACTAAATTGACATCAATGCAAAAGATTTAGAACTTTTTTGACACTTTTAGGACTTTTTTGACACTTTTCCCGAACCGACGGTTTTACAATCTGTTTTAGGAATCCAAATCCTAAGTTCACTTTTTCATTTCTCAAGTCGCAGCCTCTCCTTCATCATCTTTCACGCTCGCCTTCTACTCTCTAGTCTCCTCTCCCTCTCCACTCCATTTTGTTTTCGATTTTGATGTGTCGCGGTTTCGATTTCTTCGGCAGTTTGCCATTACCAACTGATGGCCATGATTCATGACTAACCATACCCACCACCTGTCGTTTAACTTTTGTTTTTAAACTGCCCGAAATTAGTTCCTTTGGATTTCGTTTCTTATTCAGAATATTTTTCACATCGCAAGAAGTGGATTCAGCTCCTAAACTAGCGGATATTTTATCCGGACCGCTGAAGTTTTCATTCAATAAAATCCTTACACTCTACATGTTCAATGAAAAGCCTTCTTGGTATAAATATTTTCTAAAAAGTTGTTCCATTTTTGTTGACGCTTTGTTCCTTCAGAAATTAAACAGAAAATTAATGTTGTAGACCGATTCTAGGGTCTAAAGGGTTGGTTCCCGGTTTAAAAAATTGAGAGCCGGCCCTAACAAGGAAAGTCTCAAGTCTAAAACCTACTCACCCAATACCAATCTGATGGACTTGTGGAGTCTGACAGAGAAAAGTAATATTCAAGCACTGAACTTTTACTACTAATTACATACATGTAATTTTTATGTTAAGACAAAGAATAGAGCTTTTACTGCTACTAATGGCATACATGTGACTTCTATTACATATTGGGCCAACATCTTTTGTAGTTGTAATGCTGATATTGATAGTGAAAAGATTGCCTGGTGCGGCACCATGGTTTTTCCCTTGTTGATTTTGAAAATTTTGCTTGTTTTCTTCTCTTTTCTTTCTTTTCAAAAATTCGCGTTCATAATAAGGTCAGCCCTACTACATCTTTATCTAGAATCGCTAGTGACAAAAGCGATTCGACGAAAATAAAAATGCACAGGAAATGCATGACATATTCCTGGCCTTTGCCGTCCATTTTCCTCCAAGGAATCCATGCAAGATGAAAATCTTGAATGCCCTCAAAAGCCTAGAGGACCCAACCACTGACCCCTACAGACTTACGCAACTGATTGATCTTCTGGCTCGGTTTGAAATTTGCCACCTACCTGTACCTGGAAGTAGTTTAAATGCAACGCTTCATCAGGCTCTGCTGAAGCCCACGAAGACTTTTTCCAGCAGCAAACCGAACCTAGAGTCAACACTGAACCTTCCTTTTTCACACTTCAGGCACCGGGACCACATTATACTCAGTACAGAGAATTTGTCACCTGCACTTGCAGAACTGTCCTTCCAGGAATGCAAGCTTTCATTGATGATCGAACGAAGAAAGTACAGGGTTAAATTTGCATGGACATGCCAAGCTTGACTCGTGGACCTCTAATCTGCGCACTAATTATTCTAGCTCCCAACAAGTATTACTTAGGCTATCAGAAATGGCTCCATAGGTATAGGTCCTGAATTCCGGGACTTGACACTGTTTGTGTATAGCCAGACTCCTGAATTCCGGGTGGAAGCTCCAGGACATTACTGTCGGGAAGAAAGAGTAGCTTCACATCTAGCAACCACCTCAGCAAATTCAGAGAGATGCAACGTGATGGCCACATCGTTGAACAGATGAGTGCAAGTTCAGAAGTAGCAGACAAGAAAAGATCATTGCTGCTCATTCAACCAATTCTCAGGAGAGAGGATTATAATCTTCGAACGTGAAAGTTTCAAAAGAACCTAAAGGTAATTTGTAATTTGATTGGGCGTACGTTGTGCTTCTCACAGAGTATGTATTACAACACGCAAAAATGAATCGTGAAAACTTAAAAAACTGTAGTTCATGACAATATATTACAGATTACGGAAACTGTTTCTCTTACATGCGTCAAACAGTGAGAGACATCTCTTGCTTTTCACCAATTTGAAAATTACCTAGGACCTGACAGCTGAACTTCTGAGAGAAATGCATTGCTACTCCAATTGATTGGCGCCGGTGAAGTGCCGTCTTCACTGCTCCATTTACAAAAGCTCAAGCTAGTCTGAGAGCCAAACTGCGAGGAAATCGGGGGATGAGGTATGGCGCAAAGGCCCTCGAGCATTTGAACCACTTGAGTCATGGGTGGCCTTAAATGCATTTCATCCTGTATGCACCACAGGGCAACTTTGATCGCATCCACAATCCTCTCGTCATTTTCGTTGAATTCTAGTCTAGAGTCTAGAATTTCCTCTGGCTTTCCTTCTTCCAACATTTTGAAGGCATAAGAAGGAAAATGGGCCTTTTCAGAAGATTCCGCAGGATCGTAATTTTTCCTGCCTCCGATGATCTCAAGCAACACCATTCCATAGCTATAAACATCACTCTTCTCTGATATAGGGTTGTTTGTGATCCATTCTGGTGCTAGGTAACCCCTCGTGCCCCTTAATGTTGTATACACAAGACTCTCTTCCCGGCTCATTAGCTTGGCCAAACCAAAGTCTGACACTTTCGCAACAAAATTATCATCCAGAAGGACATTCTCGGGCTTGATGTCACAATGGACAATCTTGATATCACACTCTTCATGTAGATAAGCTAATCCCTTGGCTGTACCCAGAGCAATATTGAATCTAGTATTCCAATCCAGAATCTTACTGGCCTCGCTGTTCTTGCAAATCCATTTGTCTAGAGACCCTTTTCCCATGAACTCGTAAACAAGCAGCCGGTGAGCCCCCTCAGCGCAGAAACCTTTTAGCTTGACTAAATGGACATGATGGATGCACCCTATAGTACTAACTTCAGCTCTGAACTCTTTAATTCCCTGGCCTATACCCTCCAGTTTCTTCACAGCCAAATGAGTGCTGTCCGCAAGAACACCTAAGTAGACCGATCCGAATCCTCCCTTGCCAATCTTTGTAGAGAAGTTTTCCGTAGCTCTACTCAGATCATCATAACTGAAGCGGATAGGCATACTGGAAAGATTATCCAAGAAATTGTCTTCATCTACAGTCTCTTGAGAATAATCAACTACCGACTTCTTTTTCTGGTGATACCAGAATCCAACATAAGCTAGACCTGCAATGAGTGTAACAGTTGCAAGAACGATGACTGCAATTAAAATCGCATGCTTCTTCTTATTCTTGCTGCCTTTGGCCACAGAGGTATTTGAAACCTTCATGTACGAGACATAACCATTCAAACCCGGACCAGATCTTTCAAAATTTCCTATCTGGTCAAACAAGAAGCAATCACCAGAACTGCTATTAAAAAGTAGCACCTTACAAGAGCAATTGCTCCGGCATGCTTCTCTACAGGCATTTACGGTGGACTTTAGAGATGGAGTCACAAACCCAAGTGCAAAATAATTGAGTTTCTCTCCAATGTATGCAAAATCTACCGATCTGTAAAACGAGCTACATGATGATAGAGGTTGAGGTTTGCAGTTGCCGTTGAGAGCGGGAGGGCATTTACACCCAATCTCTAAGGAACAAACCTCATACGGGTTACAATATTCTGGGACACCACACGAATTCTGGGGTATCCGAGTAGCTTCCGGAGTTCCTGACTTCCCCCTTTGAAGATTAACAAACGTGATTGACCCATCGGGGCCCAATATTGCAGCCCACAGGGCATTTGGATCGGAGTTGTCAGAGAAGACAAACTGCCAAAGTAAGGTCTTATTTTGATCATAGAAGTTCCATGAGTTCAAGACCAAAACCGCAGAGTGAACATTGCCATTGGTGCTATTGCTAACATTTGTTCTACGGCTGTCACCTTTCATTGACCAATAAGTTTGTGGAGTGTGATATCCGGCAAACAAGATCAGATCACCCGACACAATGTCGAGATACACCGACATATTGTTACTCTTTGGAAAACTTTTGAGCTTCATCCCTTCTGCAAATTCCTGACCACTCACAAGAGTATCAGTAGGACTGCTAAAACTCTGCCAAAGGATCGCCTCATCCTCCCCAAGCAACACCAAGTTACCAGAATCCATCAATTCCATGGCAGTGACCTTTTTTCCGGCTGTTCCAGTCGACCAGGCCAATTCATTCCCCTTCTTCAAGTAGACATTCCCGTTGTCGTCAAACACAAGCTTATCAGAACTGCCAACTAATTGTCCTCTGTTAGCAGTCCAAATGACTCTGGAACTGTTGATATGAATGATGTTCAACACAAAGGTTGTGACATCAACGCCGGTGTAAAATCCCAACGAAAATGCCGAATTGTTAGATAGCAAGAACCTCCCATTGTGATCCACCCACTCCATCTGAGAAGCTTGGAATCCAGGCCGAATCTGGCCAACAAGTTGAGTACCAGAAAAGCAAGTCCCGGACAACACGAGGACGCAGAAACACAGGTTCCTGATGACTACCGAGAAAGACATCAACTCCATAGTTGGACCCGTATGGATGGATTCGAGCAAAAACAGGACAAATCAATACGAGGAAACGGATGACACCCAGAAATCAAATCCTGAGCTTGGCTAAGGATGACAAGTAAAGATTGTATTTTGAGATTAAACTACCAGATGCCAATTCAATCACTATGAACGCTTTGAACTGGGGAATAGAAAAAGATAAGAGGAAAGCCTATAAATTAGAGGAGCTGTGAGGCAGAGTTCAATTTTGAGTTTTCTTTCAGGGGGAGTCACCAAGTCTGGAAAGCATTCTTCTTTTACTTTCCCTTGTATGGATTCATTTTTTCAGATTCCACCAGGACTTCAGCGCGTTTAGCTGGCTGTCCTTTTTCCTGTGTGTTTTTTTCTGTTTGTGACCCTTTGTGTCTTTTGGGCATCTTTCAACTTTGACCCCTTATGGATAAAAGAATGAGCACGTGGCTTCCATGATAAAAATTGTCATTTTTAAAACAGTAAACCGTGCGTGGAAATCCCCCCACCCACCGACCCCCCACCAAAAAAAAAAAAAACACAAATGAGCATTTAAATAAGTCATATTCAATATCGAGTAAAATCTTTTGACGTCATTTAGTATACTTATTTTGCAAATTAATTTGTTTTTTGATGTGGTAACGCCTTCAACTTTCGATAGGAAAAAGCAGGCTTTTTACCACAAACGGGCAATGATGCTATCATACTACTAAGGTATAGTATAAGGCAGAATTATGTGAGATGGCTATGAATCCAGTAGATTAATATGTCGAAGATGCAATCCGTAAAACTGGAGTCATTAATCATTAATGATGTTTTGTTACATAACATAATATCCCTTTGTAAATTGCACTTTCAATACATTTATGAGATTTTGTAAGACCACTTACAAATTTAACCTATTGAACGAATGTGTGGTTTAAGTTCCATTTATTTCGCGAAAAATGTGACATTTTTTTAAAACGTTTTCCAAGAAATTAGTTTCCAGGAAAATAACAAATAATTTCCCGTATTTGGTTGAAACTTAAAAATGAGCCAGAAAATATTTTCCGCCATTTAATAGGGAAAATTTGATTTGATTTTCTTGAAAAAAAAAGCATAAAAAAATTGAAACTTTTTAATTTTTCTTTTCTTTTTTCGTTTTTCCTTTTTACTTATATCTTTGCCAGTTGCCAGCCACGGCAACGGCCGACGATTAGCCACATGCGAGGTGGATGCGAGGTAGAGCCTTAGGCAAGGCTCCACCTCTAGCGAGGCCGGTGAGCTCGAGTCTCGCTTGAGGCTGGCGAGGTCGAGCTCGTTGGCATTAGGCGAGGTCGAGCTCGTCGGCATTAGGCGAGCTCAGAAGCCAAGGCTTAGGGCACATGCACCAAAGGGTTGGTCGTGGCCTCGATGGACTCGGGCACTGGTGCCGAGGGACCAGGAATCGAGGTCCCGAGCTCGGCCTCAATGGACCCAAGTCTGGCCTCGATGGACTCGTGCCTGAGCTTTAGAGACCTGGTCCGGTTTCGATGGACCTCGGCCGCGCCTTCTTGGACCCAACTTAGGAGTTGGAGACTCGGGAGCCAGCATCGGGGTTCTTATGTTCGAATGTAGAGTTTTGGGTCCAAATGCTAATACCCATTCATATTATGAAAAATGTTTTCCTTATTCTAAAAAACATTTTCTGTTGACTCATTTCCCTAAGTGAACCGAAGATTGAAAAACAAGGAAAATGTTTTTCCAAAAAATATTTTTCACGAAATAAACCGAGCCTTAATATTTAATTATTCTATCACTTCTCGTTACGTTTAGTCTGGTCTTTTTTTACTAGTACTGAGCATGGAAATATGTAATTTGGGAGGCAAATAAAGGTCTGGAATGATTTGAACTTAGGACATTATGCTCTGATACCATATGAGATTTTGCATGACTACTATTAACTGTTTTAAAAGCTTACTTTGTCACACGAAAGTGAGACTTAATAGTTAATAATTTTATCAGCACTAATTATGCTAAAAATTAAACAAAAGAAAGGAAGAATAAAGATGCTAGTGGGAGCAGAAACGCGATATTGAATTGGAATTGGAATCATAACTACTATTCATTTCGAACAAGCTTGTCGCCGCCGCCCCATCATGCACGGGTAAACCTAAAAGCTTTCTAAGACCAAGGAGTGACTGGGGATTCGAACATGTGACTCGGGGCTTCAAATCACTTGGAATTATCGTTAGGCCAACCACTGCGGTGGTGAACTCTCAGCTAGTTAAATGAGTTATTCTTCAACTAGTTAAATTGGTGTATTGACCTCCTGTTACTAGGTTACATGATAAAATAAATATTTAAATTTATAAAAATGTGAAATTTGAGTAATCACAAACTTTAAGTTGGGTTTCGATTTGATTAAATCAAAAAACAGGTGACTTGATCTTTATGCGTCCTATTTTTTTTCGAATGTAATATTTTTAGAGAGTGATCAAAAGTCTTAGGAACACCCACTATTCATCATAGGACTGTCATTTTTTTCCTTTTCATATCGAATAAATTGCATACACGATAGTTTTATTTTTCTCTGCACGATATTTCTTTTGATGTCTCAATAGATGTCAAATTGGCACAATGTGTGATAAATTTCAGAACTGGCCTCATACTTGGATCAATGATTTAGATAATTGAGACATCGAATGAAAGCACAAATCTTCATCTCTTTTATTTCAACTTTAATGTCCTATATAAAATAATTTATTCTAAGTCTTTTCTTCTTTTGGATTTTCTAAGTGTGATTAAGCTGAAAATATTGCTAACACCAAAAAAATACCCAAGTATTTTGGTCGATAATGCGATTGGCGGAAGCCTGAGAGCACGTTTTATTGAGAGCAATCGATCAAGTAAAGTTAGTCGGAAAGAAAGCCCGACTTTGATCAATAGAGATGTCAATGAAAAACAGCTAAGCACTAAAGTAAAGAGTTGACAAACGAAGTATATCGACTTGGTCGACGGGGAAAAACTTGGGATGTAACTATCAAATAGTAGCTCGAGTCGGTAGTTATAGCCGTTTGAAGATAAGTGTATTAAATTCTATGAGCCACTTAGAGCATTTTTTAATTTTTTAATAATTGTTTTTGTTACTGTGGATTGTAGGTATAATACCCAACCCGTAGTCATTGTAAATGATCGCCCAATTTATCCGAGAACACATGCTGTTCATCTATATTTTCAATGTATCTTTACATTTTTAAGTAGTGTTTACATTGCTGGTAATGATCGAACCCGATACTCGCACTTATCAATTTCTCGCTATTAATATTATCTGTCCAAGAATAAGTTTAAAAAAAACTGGACCCTAACCTTTATCAGTTGAACAAGTTCATTCAATGTGAAAGGTATTTTGCCCTTTTCGTGAAACAGGCACTACACATCTCATGAAATTAAAAAATTTCACTGTTGATGTCCCGCGTAGACCAAATTTGTCTCGTACTCCTTAATTTCTTAGTGTGGCCAACTAATCTTGACCTTTGATATAATTATACAGTACGATGAAAACGAGGAACATTATTTTCTCCAAAGTCGTCCATGAAGTCAAATTTTTGTTTTCACAATCAAGTATTTCAAGTGATTGATAGGAAATGTTGCTTTCTGGCTTTTCTAGACGTAAGTTGCCATGCAAAAGATGGGGGAAACTCTCCTCTTTGTCAAACCACGCTTGATATCTTGCATCACACGAGGCCAATAGAAGGATCAGCAAGAGATTAGCAATGCTAATCCACCGACCATACTGATGACCCAGTGGCTAATCCAATATCAATACATCTAATAAGTCTTTGATTAGTTGATTGAATATAATATAATAGTAAATCATTAGCCGAGTGTGAAATTTTCCCCAACTAATGCATATGACCACATTCACTCAAAGATGAGGTTCTTCTTCCATTTACAAGCAGGCAAATAAATGATCAAATAATACACGAGGGTCGTCCCTCTTTCTTTGACTAGCATGAGCACGTTACAAATATAATTCGCACAATGTTGCCAATGGATAGGGAAAAATAAACTCTTAATGATATACAGGAAGCAAAACCGAATGCAAGAAAGCAAAACCTTATGGATGTTAATCATCGTCAAGACATTGTCGACGCCTATCCATCACGTAATCTTTCCCAGGTAAAACTTGAGTGATGGCAAAATTACTTGCGATTGCTGAGATTAATACATTGTTCTCTGTCTTCGGTTTGCGCCGATTCTTCCCTAAAATTTTAAGGTTGTCAGGACAATCGGCAATAACGATAAGAAATGCCTTCACTTACTCTAATGTATGTATGTATGTATGTATGTTCGGTTAAATTCACTTTTATGCCATAATATTTATATTTTATCCTAAGGGTTGGTACCGGTTCCCAGTTTCAAATTTTTGGAAGCAGAACTGACCAATCCGGTTCCTGATTCAGGGTATTGAACCATCAGTTTTAGAACCTGTTTTAAGAACCCAAATCTTAAGTTTATCTCTCTCACGAGTCTCACCTTATGCCGGTCGCCTTCCCATTTCGTCTTGTCTTTATATGTCTCGCGGTTTGTCGGTCGGCTATCAATCAGCCCACTCTTAGGTACTCTCTGTGTGTCAATTTTGTTTTCACTTTCTTCGTCGAATGTTTCGATTTCGATGTGCTGTGGTTTCGATTTCTTTGGCAGTTTGCCATTGCCAACCGATGACTATAATTTGTGACTAACTATACCGACCACCTGTTTTGTTTTCAAACTGCCCTAAATTAGTTCCTCTGGATTTCGTTTCTTGTTCAGAATATTTTTCACAGCGCAAGAAGTGGATTGAGCTCCTAAACTCGGTGGATATTTTGTCCGGGCCGCTGAATTTTTCATTCGGAATATTCCTTGCACTCTGCGTGGTCAATGAAATGCCTTTTTGCTATAACTATTTCATTGCAAATTTTTTTTTGTATACATTTTTCTAAACCGTTGTTCCAATTTTCTTGAGGCTTTGTTCCTTCATAATTGAAACAGAAAAATAATGTTGTAGATCGGTTTCAGGGTCTACACGATTGATTCCCAGTTTCAAAATCGGCAACTGGCCCTGACAGGGTGGAACCTACCCACCCGATACCAATCAGCCCTACTGTATTCTTATCTAGAATCACTAATGACAAAAGTGATTCGAGAATATTTTGGAGGCCGACATCCTTGAAAATGTATTCTTCTGTTCGAACTCAATATTTTACATGAAATTTCCCGGCAACAAGCCAAAAGCACCCTCGAATATGATGGGTATCATGGCACGGACCCACTGAGGAACAACGAGGGCCACGTTTCTCCAGTCAACGATTGATTCCTCCTAACGTTCTCCTTCATGAAATTGAAAATTACATATATCTTGCGAAAACAAACAATTTCAACGTGCAAATATTCCTGGCGTATACCGTACACTTTCCACCAGGAAATTTATTTAAGATGAAAAGCTTGAACGCCCTTCAAAACCCAAGAGGACCCAACAACCGACCCCAACATTCTTGCACACCTGATTTGATTTTTTTGCCTACTTACCTGTACCTGGAAGTACTTTAAATGCAACGCTTCATCATCAGGCAACACCTGAACCCCACCGAGCATTTTTCGAGCAGCAAACTGAACCCGAGAGTCAACACCTGAACCTCCCTGTTTCACACTTCAGGCACCGGAACCACATCAAGATCACCACATACACAGCACAGAGAATTTGTCACCTGCACTAGCAGAGCCATCTTTCCACGAATGCATGCTTTCATTGATGATTGAACTTAGTAACTACAGGGTTAAATTTGCATGGACATGCCAAGCTTGACTCGTGGACCTCTAATCTGCGCACTAAATATTCTAGCTCCCAACGAGTATTACTTAGGCTATTCAGAAATGGCTCAATAGACCCTAGAAATTTTGGAACTTGACGAGCTTGTGTATAGCCAAACCCTGAATTCCAGGATGGAAGCACCAAACGTTACTGGCAGGACGAAGGATGAGTGATAATGGTAAACAGATGACTGCAAGTTTAGAAGTAACAGACGAGAATAGATCATTGCAGCTCATTCAACAAATTTACAGAAACGTGAAAGATTACAAAGAAGCGAAAGGTAACTTCAAATTCAACTGGGCGTACGTTATGCTTCTCACAGAGCATTGTATTACAATGCACAAAACTGAATCGTAAAAACTTGTAAAACTGTAGTTCACCATGATATATCACTAATTACAGGAACTGTTCATCTTTCATGTATCACCAGATTCTTACGAATTTAAAAATTACCTAGGACCTGACAGCTGAACTTCTGAGAGAAATGCATCACTACTCCAATCGATTGGTCCAGTTGAAGTGCCTTCTTCACTGCTCCATTTATAAAATCTCAAGCTAGTCTGAGAGCCAAACTGAGAGGAAATCGGCGGATGAGGTATGGCACAAAGGCCCTCGAGCATTTGAACCACTTTAGTCATCGGCGGCCTTAAATGCATTTCATCCTGTACGCACCACAGGGCAACTTTGATCGCATCCACAATCCTCTCATCATTCTCATCGAATTCTAGTCTAGAGTCTAGAATTTTTTCTGGCTTTCCTTCTTCCGACATTTTGAAGGCATAAGAAGGAAAATGGGCCTTCTCAGAAGATTCCGCAGGATCATAATTTTTCCTGCCTCCGATGATCTCAAGTAACACCATTCCATAGCTGTAAACATCACTCTTCTCCGATATAGGGTTGTTTGTGATCCATTCTGGTGCTAAGTAACCCCTCGTGCCCCTTAATGTTGTATACACAAGGCTCTCTTCCCGGCTCATTAGCTTGGCCAAACCAAAGTCCGACACTTTCGCAACAAAATTATCATCCAAAAGGACATTCTCGGGCTTGATGTCACAGTGGACGATCTTGACTTCACACTCTTCATGTAGATAAGCTAATCCCTTGGCTGTACCCAGAGCAATATTGAATCTAGTATTCCAATCCAAAATCTTACTGGCATCGCATTTCTTGGAAATCCATTTGTCCAGAGACCCTTTTCCCATGAACTCATAAACAAGAAGCCGGTGAGCCCCCTCAGCGCAGAAACCTTTTAGCTTGACTAAATGGACATGATGGATGCTCCCTATAATACTAACTTCAGCTCTGAACTCTTTCTTTCCCTGGCCTATACCCTCCAGTTTCTTTACAGCCAAATGAGTACCGTCCGCAAGAACACCTAGGTAGACCGATCCAAATCCTCCTTGCCCAATCTTTGAAGAGAAGTTTTTCGTTGCTCTACTCAGATCACCATAAGTGAAGCGGATAGGCATACTGGAAAGACTGTCAAAGAAATTGTCTTCTTCGAGAGTTTCTTCAGGATAGTCGAGCGACTTCTTTTTCTGGTGATACCAGAATCCAATATAAGCTAGACTGGCAATGACTGCAACAGTTGCAATAATGATGACTGAAATCACAATCGCATAATTCTTCTTTTTCTTGCTGCTTTTGGTCCCAGAGGTATTTGAAAACTTCATGTACGAAACATAACCATTCAAACCCGGATCAGATCTTTCAAAATTTCCTATCTGGTCAAACAAGAAGCAATCACCAGAACTGCTATTAAACAGTAGCACGTTACAAGAGCAATTGCTTCTGCAAGCTTCCATACAAGCATTCACGGTGGACTTTAGAGGGGGGGTAACGAACCCAAGTGCAAAATAATCGAGCTTCTCTCCTATGTATGCAAAATCTATCGAACTGTAAGATGTGCTACACGATGATAGAGGTTGAGGTCCACAGTTGCCATTGAGAGCGGGAGGGCATTGACACCAACTCCCAAAGTAACAGATCTGGTAGGGCTTACAATATTCTGGGACACTGCACGAATTCTGGGGTATCCGAATAGCTTCTGCAGTTCCTGACTTTCCCCTTTGAAGATTAACGAATGTGATTGTCCCATCGGGGCCCAATATTGCAGCCCACAGGGCATTTGGATCGGAGTTGTCAGAGAAGACAAACTGCCAAAGTAAGGTCTTATTTTGATCATAGAAGTTCCATGAGTTCAAGACCAAAACCGCAGAGTGAACATTGCCATTGGTGCTCTTGCTAACATTTGTTCTACGGCTGTCACCTTTCATTGACCAATAAGTTTGTGGAGTGTGATATCCGGCAAACAAGATCAGATCGCCCGACAAAATGTCAAGATACACTGACATATTGTTGCTGTTTGGGAAACTTTTGAGCTTCATCCCTTCTGCAAATTCCTGACCACTCACAAGAGTATCCGTAGGACTGCTAAAACTCTGCCAAAGGATCGCCTTGTTCTCCCCAAGCAACACCAAGTTACCAGAATCCATCAATTCCATGGCAGTGACCTTTTTTCCGGCTGTTCCAGTCGACCAGGCCAATTCATTCCCCTTCTTCAAGTAGACATTCCCGTTGTCGTCAAACACAAGCTTATCAGAACTGCCAACTAATCGTCCTCTGTTAGCAGTCCAAATGACTTTGGAACTGTTGATATGAATGATGTTCAACACAAAGGTAGTGACATCAACGCCGGTGTAAAATCCCAACGAAAATGCCGAATTGTTAGATAGCAAGAACCTCCCATCGTGATCCACCCACTCCATCTGAGAGGCTTGGAAGCCAGGCCGAATCTGGCCAACAAGTGGAGTACCAGAAAAGCAAGTTCCAGAGAATAGGAGGATGTAGAAACACAGGTTTCTGATGACTACCGAGAAAGACATCAACTCCATGGAGATGGATGGATCCGAGCAAAGAAAAAAAGACAAATAAATACGAGGAAACGGATGACACCCAGAAATCGAATCCTGAGCTTCGCCAACGATGACAAGTAAATTTTTGATCTTTGAGATTAAACTCCCAGTTTCAATTCGATCGCTATGAACACTTTTTGGGACAATTTGGGGAACAAAAAGAAAGAAAGAGGAAAGCCAACGAATTAGAGGAGCTTTGACGCAAAGTTCACTTTGGAGATTTCTTTCAGGGGCGAACCAGTGAAGCAGGGAACAAGAAGGAGGCTATTGAGCTCTACTCATGGAAAGCTGAGGGCAGAAAATTGCAGAAGAAATCAGTCGACACCACACCGCGACCAGGATGACTAACCTTGCTGTCTTGATTCCACAACAAACACATGGATGAACAGAAAAATTCTGGTGATTCTTGAACAGGCGGTCTGCTAATTAATACAGCTCCTTCCTCAGTGGATGCTCACAGTGAAAGAGAGAGAGAGAGATTGTTTGGAGCGGGCAGGAGTCCATTGCTGTCTTTGATTCCACAGCAAATACATGGACGAGCAGATAGTTCTTGGCTTTTCTTGAGCGGGCAGTCTGCCAATTAATACAGCTTCTTCCTCAGTGGATGCTTCACAGAGAGATAGAGACAGAGATTGTTTGGAGTGGGCAGGAGTCCATGGAGTCAAGGCGGTACCGGACAGGGGACATCGTTTTTGAACGCTGGCCAGACTCTGGGTACGTTTGGCCACGAATGGTGATGAAAAGCACAGGTCTTTCTTCTATGTTTTTTCTGTTTTTTTAATTCCATCAGCACTATACACTACGCATAACAATCATTCTGTGTCCGAAACTAAATTCTATTAAAAATAATTTTTTTTATTCCGTGTTCAAAAATAATTTTTAAGCATTTGAAGGGATTTGGTAACTGCCCAAAATTTCTATTCTTAAAATAGAAAAAGAACATAAATGCGTTTAGTAATTACACAATATTTTGAATTTTGTTAATATTTCTTTCTTTTTTTCTCTTTTTTTTCTTTCTTTCCCTCCCTTCCTTGGCCGTGGCTGGTCGCCAGGCCGACGACCGGCCATAGGCCAGGGCAGTGAGGGCGTTGCTGCCCTCGCCTCCAACATTGCCTAGGTGGCGATGGTGAGGTCGGCCTCGCCGTTGTGGCCACGAGTCACCCTCGACGGCCACCGATGAGGGCCGCGATGCCCTCGCCGGCCTTGGCTGGTGGACGCTGGCCGATGGCCAGCAGGTGGCGGGCGGCAAACCAAAAAACAACAACAAGCTAAAAAAAGGAAGAAAATCAAGAAGAATCATAAATGGACAAATTGTTCCAGAATCAAAAAGTTACTTTTTTTTACTTCTTGATTCTATTTCAAAATTGATTCTGAGAATAATTTTTTGCAAAGTTGTGCCCGGGTACAAGAAATTTAACAAACGGATTTCTATTCCCAAACTGATTTTAGAAACCAAAAGAACGGAAATTTTTATTAATTGGCAAGTTACCAAACAGGCCCATAGTGTATTTTAGGTTTAGCTACCTGCCTTTACTTGTCCCTTTTCCGCGTGAATAGTCAAATTCCGACGGATGTCGGGACGGCAAAACATCTTGATGGGTTCGCGCTCATGACCCGTCTTTTGCGCTTCTTTCGACTTTGACCCCTCGTGTTCGAAACCATGAGCACATGGCTCCCTTGCTGCGAACGAGTCGTCCCTAGAACAGTAAACCAGCGTGTGGCAATCCACCTGACGACCAGAAAAAACAAAATCAGCGTATGCAAAATTGAAAAAACAGGTATTTAAATGAGGGTTTGGTGGAGTGGTAAAGCCTTTGGACTCATGGGTGACTGATCCCAAGTTCAAGTTCCTCCGCCCTCGACCTTATTATATTCTTGACTGATATGGAGGCTAATTTGTGGGTTTGGCTAGTTCTTCCCCAGTTAGCACCTGATCGATCGGACTCTTGTAGTGCGGCCAGTGTGGGAGTTGGGGTTATAAAAAAAATACCACGAAAAATACCAAACCGATATACTTGTAACAAGTTTATCTCAAACTAATTTTTTGACCTCTAAAAATCTCAAACCGGTACACTTGTAACAAATTTAAATTTAATCATCAAATTGTTGAGTTTGATAACACATGACAGTTGATGGGATATCAGTTTGGGATTTTCTCCCCTGTTTGTTATAGATTTACTAATTTGTGATTTTTCGTTGTATTAATCTAATTTAACGGAGAGTAAATTTATCACGAGTATATAAATTTGAAATTTTTCGTGGTATTAACCTTTTAAATAAATCGTTCTCGACATCAAGTATGATCTTTTCACTCGGTTCAATTTACTTATTTCGTAAAGCGATCTGTTTCGGAAACGCTAGTTACGCCTTTCAACTTTTAATGGGTGAAACAAAGGCTTTTTGTTCATAGCGATACTATTTCGTCGTTCGAGTAGGAAATACAGGTCCTGAACCAAAAGTTAAGGTTTTGAAGTCTTCATTCCACGTGTTGTTGGCAAGTGAGCTTTTTACTTTTGGTAGTCGACACGTTATCTCCACGAACCCATTTAGCAAAAAGAAGAACAACTGTTCAAGGACAGACTACTTCCCATTGATGTCTCCACAACAAAGTTAGACAATTTTCAACATCGACCCACGTAGGTGATGGATGCTCGTGTTCTGTCCAAATCAACGAAAAACTCACTGTCAAGGCAGCTAATCAAACGACCCATCTTGAGCGATATTTATTTCACCATTTTCCACAAGTTGGTCGGAACATGTGGCATGGCCATTTTCTTCCACGGGGCCTCTTTTTCGTACTCTCGTTTGAGCATCACGGATGACCACAAACCCAAAAGCTAGGGCTTTGCACTAATGCAATTGACATAACTCTAGGGGCATCTCCCCAATTAGCACAAAATCGCCCTCACGTGTAGGAAATCTAGGGCGAGGCTAGCCTTTTTTTCTTCCGTCTGCTTTCGATGGAACTTGTAATCATAGTTTTCAGAAACGTACCGGGCAATCGCAATATAAAATGATGGTAAAGCCTAGTTTGCGATAACGAGTGTATAATCGTGAAAAGGAGGGTTTCGGTCTCCTTGAGATGCTGCAGTACGAAGGGATAATAATACGAACAGTTCCTAAATTTTGATCCAACATGCAATGTCATTCCCGAATCTTCATTTTGGGCGACGTGATCCCTCAATTTTAGCCTAATATGTAATATCGTCCCTAAACTTTTAATTTGTTCAATAAAATATTCATTTTTCGTTATTTTCCGTCTTACTGAAGTTGCCCGTGTGAAAGAAAGCACGAGATCCCTTTGCAACATGCACATTCACTCCGTAGATTATGCCAATAAGAAAACAAAAGGTAAAGGAGGAAAAAGATGGAATTGGTGGGAGCAGGTCGCGGCACGAGCTCAAAAAGCGTCAGGGAAAAGACTCGCTCAGCCTTTTTTGCAAGGATTCAAAAGATCACCATAAGTGTTTGTATCCCACAAGCAATCACAATCCGCAATTGAGATTGACATCGATGGCCGATCATGTGTTTTGAATTTTGGAGTCAATGGGGACGTAGCGAGCGCAAAGCGGTTGGATTAGAGAAAAGATGGGGGCGTTTGGCATTATCAAGGCATGGTGCCGAGTTCATTAAGTAGAGAGCTCTCCCACCAGCTCTTTGTTTTTGCTTTTTTTTTTTCCGGATTAGTGAAAACGGACGAGAGGGGCGACTAGGACCGGCAACCACCTATCGGTGTTACTATAGAAGCTCCATAGTCGTGACAAGAAATTCGATTTGAACCGTAACTACTGCTCATTTAGAGTGGGATCGTCGCGCCGATCCATCACGATGCCGGTGGAAGTAAGATCAGGGGGTCACCGTACGACCTGGGCATGGCTGAGCCTGCTCCGCGGACGAGCCGAGTCGTCCTTAGACCGAGGAGCGACCGGGGGATCTGAACCGGTGACTCAGCAATGCTTCAAAGCGCTCGGTATTATCGTGAGGCCGCCCATCACGATGCCAACCTTTCGACCGGTCAAATTCTTTACTCTTTAACTATTTAAATTGGTGTTTTAACCTCCAGGTGAATCTGGTTAAATTGAAAAGTGGAATTTGACTACTCTCGAACGTTTAAAGTGGGTCTTCGATTTGACCGGACCCGATCGGGTGAAGTAACCTTTTTATGTGTCTAAATTCACTTTTGTATGTGAATTTGAGAGTTATCAAAAGTCTCGGGAACAGCCTCCATTCATTTTCCCAATTCCCCCTCTAATCATGGCACAACAGGTTTTTTTTTTCTTGTCACACGATATAATTTTTTTTTTTTTGTGCACGATTAATTTTGATATTTTCTTTCTCTCAATGTTTGCCATAAATTTCAGAACTGAAGGGCTCGCACGATCATCGGTTTAGATAATCTAGACATAGAATGGAACCACAGCTCTTCATCCGTTTTATTCTAAGACGTTGGTGTCACCGAGTCGAAGGGAAAATTGTCCGCTCTGTCCTAAACTTACTTGATGCGGAATTTATTAGTGGTGCATTTTTGGACCGATTGGATAGGCAAAAATCCAAACGGAGGGCGAAATAGTGGTGTGACTAGACCCGGTGGACTTGGTCAACGACATCGGATATTTTTTTTTTTTATGAGTTAATTTAAAAAGGCAGTTTCTTAATTTTGGATGTTTTATGCTTTCCAATTTAGATTAGGAAACTTTCCTATTTGACTAGGTTTCCAATTCAGATTAGGTAACTTTCCTATTTGATTAGGTTTCCAATTCAGATTAGGTAACTTTCCTATTTGATTAGGTTTCCAATTGTAATTAGGTTTAACCCCTATAAAAGGGTGTTTATGGTTTGTTTTGAAGACAGAACATTATTATCATCAATATTGAATTTCGAGATTTTTCTCTCTAAGCAAGGTTTTGCTTGAATTATTCGCGGAACGCTGCGTCAGGTGGTATCAGAGCCTATGGCGACTGGCGGTGGTCTTCGTGACAATGCTCAGGAGACTGGAGCCCCAACCCTTGGGGACGATACGTTGCAACGTTTGGAGCAGCGTTTAATGGAACGCTTGGATCAACGATTCGATCAAAGTCTTCGTCGTTTCGAAGAACGATTTGACGAGTTAACAGAACGATTCGAAGGTCTCGGCATTGATGTGAACCGGAATCGCAAAACGATGTAAGGCCGGGTGCAGATCTTGCTCATGGTGATCCCGTTGATAGGCCTCGTTCTTGTCCGGAGGCAGAATAACCCTCTGTTTTCAGAGAGTTCGGAAGAAGAAGAAACTGAAATTTTTGATGAGGAACGTGCTGATTATGGCGGCAGACGTCGTCATGGAGGATTTCAAAGAGGATATGATCGAAGAGATGGAAGACGACGTTACGACGATCGTGAAGGTAACGACTTTAAATTGAAAGTCGATATTCCTTATTTTAATGGAAGTCTGGGCATAGAAGACTTTCTGGATTGGCTTGCTGATATAGATAGATTTTTCGACTATATGGAGACCCCTGGTGAGAAAAGGGTGCGATTAGTAGCCTGTAGATTAAAGGGAGGTGCGTCTGCATGGTGGGAGAGATTGCAGAATAAGAGAGAACGAGAAGGGAAAGAGAGAGTTCGAACTTGGACTAGAATGAGAAGGCTGTTGAAGCAAGAATTCCTTCCACCTGATTATGAACAGATTATGTTCCAACAAAGTATCAACATTGCAAGCAAGGCAATCGGACTGTGCACGAGTATACGGCCGAATTTATGAGATTGGCAGAGCGGAATAATTTATCAGAGACGGAGGGACAGCAAGTGGCCAGATATCTCGATGGTTTAAAACCCTTCATTCGAGATAAAATTGGAGTGCAGTTTTTGCGAAATTTAACTGAAGCCAAGAATATGGCAATGAAGGCAGAATTGATGCAGCAAGATAGGGGAAGAAGAGGCTACGAAAATTATCGAGGTAGCAGTTCAAGCAGTTCGTAGAGAGAAGAACAGTTTCAATAATCGCTTTAACACGTGGGCAAAATCAAGAAGATAAGGCGGTAGAAAAAGCCCTATGAATGAGCCGAGGGAAAAGAGAACGCAAGCACAGAAAACTGTGAATCCTAATCCTTATACTAAACCAACCGCGATAAAGTGTTACAGGTGTAATCAACCTGGGCACCGTTCTAATGAATGCCCTCAGAGAAAGTCCGTAAACGTAGCAGCGAGAGAAGAGGAGGAAGATGGATATTGCTGTGCGCCAGATGGTGAGGACGATGATTTTGAAGATGAAGAAGAGGAACAAGTAAACTGTGTGGTGCGCAGGATGATGTTGGCCCCAAAACAAGAAGATGATTCGCAGCGCCATCAGTTATTCCGAACCAGGTGCACCGTTCTGGGAAAAATCTTTGCTGTGGTTATTGATAGTGGAAGTATGGAGAATATCATTGGGAAGGAGGCAGTGAAGAAGCTGGGGATACCCGTGGAGAAGCATCCTAATCCCTATACGTTAGGATGGATTAAATCTGGAGCGGAAAGCATTGGGTGATGAATGATGCAAAATTCCATTCTCCATTGGAAAATATCATGATGAGCTATATTGTGATGTAGTGGACATGGATGTATGTCATGTGTTATTTGGGAGGCCGTGGCAATTTGACGTAGATGCTCAGCATTCCGGAAGAAGCAATCAGTATAACCTTGTGAAGGATGGAGTGAAGTATACGTTGCTGCCACTAAAGAACAAAGGAAAACAATCTTCTGAAAATAATTTCCTTACCCTTACAAGGAAATTTGAAGCTGAGGTTAAGGAGACCCGACAGATTCACGTGTTGGTCGTGAAACAAACAATTGAAGCTGAGGCTGAATTACAAGTGGAGGAGCAACCTGAAATAGTCAAGCCTTTATTGAAGGAATTTAGCGAATTGATGCCTGAAGAGATTCCAGATGGGTTGCCGCCTATGCGTGATATTCAGCACCATATAGACTTAATTCCTGGTGCTAGTCTGCCAAATTTACCGCACTATAGGATGAGTCCAAAAGAGAGCGAGATTCTAAAAGAGAAAGTGGAGGAGTTGTTGCAAAAGGACACATTCAGAATAGCATGAGCCCATGTGCTGTTCCGGCCTTATTGACTCCTAAGAAAGATGGGAGTTGGCGAATGTGTGTAGATAGCAGGGCCATTAATAAGATAACCGTGGGTTACAAGTTTCCAATTCCGAGATTGGATGACATGTTAGATAGGTTGCACGGTGCTAAGTGGTTCGGAAAAGCTGGATTTGAAGAATGGATACCATCAGATTCGGATTCGACCGGAGATGAGTGGAAGACAGCTTTCAAAACAAAGGAGGGGTTGTACGAATGGTTGGTGATGCCTTTCGGACTTTCCAATGCTCCAAGCACTTTCATGAGGCTTATGAATCAGGTTCTGAAATCTTTTATTGGCAAATTTGTTGTAGTTTATTTTGATGATATCCTAATTTATAGTAAGACTAAAGAGGATCATCTATTGCACTTAAGGGAGGTGTTGACAGCCTTACAGATTAATAAGCTGTATATTAATCTTAAGAAGTGCAGTTTTTTAACTAATAAACTGTTATTCTTGGGATTTATTATTACTGCTGAAGGAATAGAGGTAGATGAGGCGAAGGTAAGAGCAATCAGAGAGTGGCCGACTCCTAAAACAGTTTCTAACGTTAGGAGTTTTCATGGGTTGGCTACTTTTTATCGGCGGTTTATTAAGAATTTTAGTACTATCGCAGCCCCAATTACTGAATGTATGAAGAAAGGCAAGTTTTTATGGGGAGAGGACGCTGAGAATAGTTTTGCTATTTTGAAGGAGAAGTTATGTACTGCACCTGTTCTTGCTTTACCTGATTTTGATAAACTGTTTGAAGTGGACTGTGATGCTAGTGGAGTAGGTATAGGAGCTGTTTTATCTCAAGAGCGCAGACCAGTTTGCTATTTTAGTGAGAAGCTCAGTGACGCAAGACAGAAGTGGAGCACTTATGATAAAGAATTCTATTCTGTCGTAAGGGCTTTAAAGACTTGGGAGCATTATCTGATTGGAAAAGAATTCGTCCTTTATTCTGATCATGAAGCTTTGAAGTATCTGAATAGTCAGAAGAGGATTAGCAAGGATATGCATGCACGATGGTGTCAATTTTTGCAAAAATTTCCTTTCAGGTTACAGCACAAGTCAGGTGTGCATAACGTCGTAGCAGATGCATTGAGTAGGAGAGCTGGCTTGTTGATTACATTAAGCCAAGACATCTTGGGGTTTGAGCAGTTGAAAGACTGTTATGCAGATGATGATGACTTTGGAAAAATTTGGGAGTCATGTGCGGCTGGTCAACCTGTACAAGAATTTTATGTGCAGGATGGTTATCTGATGCGTGGCAATCAGCTTTGCCTTCCTCGGACATCATTACGAGAGAAGGTAATTCGCGATTTACATGATGGTGGATTAGCTGCACATCTGGGTCGTGATAAAACTATTGCTGCAGTCCGAGAGCGATTTTACTGGCCTCAGTTGCGTAAAGATGTCAGTAGGTACGTACAAAAGTGTTATGTTTGCCCAGACTGCTAAGGGGAAATCTAATAATACAGGTTTATATATGCCATTACCTGTTCCTAACAATATATGGGAAGATCTATCCATGGATTTTGTGCTTGGTTTACCACGAACACAAAGAGGCGTGGATTCTGTTTTCGTTGTGGTTGACAGATTTTCCAAGATGGCGCATTTCATTCCTTGTAGGAAGACTTCTGATGCGATAAGTGTGGTGGATTATTCTTTAAGGAAGTGATTCGTTTGCATGGTGTGCCCAAATCTATTACCTCAGATAGGGATAGTAAATTTCTAGGGCATTTTTGGCGGACTTTGTGGAAGTTGTTTGATTCATCTTTGAATTTTAGTAGTACTGCTCACCCGCAGACTGATGGACAAACAGAGGTGGTTAATAGAACTCTGGGAAACTTGATTCGAAGTATTTGTGGAGATAAGCCGAAACAATGGGATGTTGCTTTATCACAAGCAGAGTTTGCTTATAATAATGCAGTTCATAGTTCTATTGGCAGGTCGCCTTTTTCCGTTGTTTATACAAAGGCGCCTCAAAGATACTCTAGATTTGTATACGGTTGCCTAAGCAAGCGGATAAAAGTGTAGCAAGGCGGATCATATGGCTAAACAGATTGTGGAAGTACATCATGAAGTCAAACAGAAGCTAGAGAAAGCTAATCAGAAGTATAAAGCTGCAGCAGATAAGCACAGACGGAAGCAGGTGTTTGCGGTAGGTGATCAAGTCATGGTTTTTCTTCGTAAAGAGCGATTTCCAGCTGGATCTTACAGTAAATTACAGCCAAAGAAGTATGGACCTTACGCTGTCAGCAAGAAGATCAACGATAATGCTTATGTTATAGACCTTCCACATAGCATGGGCATATCCAACACTTTTAATGTTGCTGATTTGTCACCGTTTCATGAGTCCACTGAGCCGTTATATCCAGATCCTGATTTTAACTCGAGGACGAGTTCTTTTCAAGTGGAGAAGAATGATGCGGAATTTATTAGTGGTGCATTTTTGGACCGATTGGATAGGCAAAAATCCAAACGGAGGGCGAAATAGTGGTGTGACTAGACCCGGTGGACTTGGTCAACGACATCGGATATTTTTTTTATGAGTTAATTTAAAAGGCGGGTTTCTTAATTTTGGATGTTTTATGCTTTCCAATTTAGATTAGGAAACTTTCCTATTTGACTAGGTTTCCAATTCAGATTAGGTAACTTTCCTATTTGATTAGGTTTCCAATTCAGATTAGGTAACTTTCCTATTTGATTAGGTTTCCAATTGTAATTAGGTTTAACCCCTATAAAAGGGTGTTTATGGTTTGTTTTGAAGACAGAACATTATTATCATCAATATTGAATTTCGAGATTTTTCTCTCTAAGCAAGGTTTTGCTTGAATTATTTAGGTAACTTTCCTATTTGATTAGGTTTCCAATTCAGATTAGGTAACTTTCCTATTTGATTAGGTTTCCAATTGTAATTAGGTTTAACCCCTATAAAAGGGTGTTTATGGTTTGTTTTGAAGACAGAACATTATTATCATCAATATTGAATTTCGAGATTTTTCTCTCTAAGCAAGGTTTTGCTTGAATTATTCATGAACGCCACGTCATTCTTGACGGATGCCGGTTCGGTCCTAAACTTCACTATTTTAATCCTGGACTTTTGCCCGAAATTCTAATGTAGTCCTTTCCGGTCAATTTTCGCCGGAAATTTCTGACGCGGCGGGATCCGGTCATCATCGGCCGTCCCCCGCGATGCATTGCCACTTCAAATAATCCCGGTTAAAAATTGGCCAAAATAACTACACTTAGGATATTCCGCTAAGGTTTAGGACTAAATTGATAAAAGAAAAAAAGTTATGACTGAATCAGCATCCGTACAATAAGTTTAGCACTGACCGGACAATTTTCCCTCGAGTCCAAAGGTACTATACATCTCATAGAAATAGGAAAGATTTCATGGTCCATGGAACGCGCGTGTCAAGTTTGTCTCAAACTCCTCAATTGGGTTCGCGACTGATCAAATTTTGATTAGGTAGCGTGGCCGCCTAATCTTGGCCTTGATTCCAATTTTGTCAATTTTTACGAAAACGAGGAACCTTTTCTTTGACTCCACGGGCCACTCGTGGAGGGATCTAGCCATTCAACGTTTACGCTACAAGACCCCAAATTAATCTTTTTCTCCTCCAATTAATCAAAGTCTTTCGACTAATTGCTAAGAAAAATCATTTGCTCTCTAGCTCTTCGCGAGGGAAATTGCCTAGCGTTGCATTGCAGGGGGCAATCGAAGGATTGGTGAGAGATAATTAAAGGGTAATCCGATGGACCATAGCGACGACTCGAAGTCGACGGCTAATCCCGATATTAATAGGAGCGGTTCGCTTAAAATATAATTAGGTGCTTCTGCGTTAGTAGTTAGAGAATCACCTAACATCACCACCCATCTCAAAACTTTAATTTCCAAACACGTTCGTCGATTCTAGATGTGGGCGGCGCGCTGTCTCCCAATACATTGAGTTAGTGTTTGACTAAGAAGTGATCATTAAAGTATAGCCGAGCGTGCTCAATATCCCCCACCAACTAATACGTCACCGCACTAATTTAAAAGATAAGGCTTTTCTTCCATTCAAATTGAGGGCAATTCATATACCATGCAGGGTAATTGTCCGATCGGTCATAAACTTACTATTTGAATGTCGATTCAGTCCTAAACTAATCAATTTTGCCAATTTGAACCTAAATTTTGATGCGAAATTACAATATAATCCTTCTGGTCAATTTCTGCCGAAAACTGCTAATGCGACAATGTGTTACGCAAGAAGGCCGGTGATGACTAGACCGCCACGCCAGTGGTTTTCGGCAAAAATTATTCGGAATGACTATATTGGAATTCCGTGCAAATGTTGTAGACTAAATTGAAAAAGTTACAAAGTTTGAGACTGAATTAACATCCGTAAAACTAGGTTTATGACTAATTAGGTAATTTTCCCCATACGATATTGCCAGTGGATGATAAGATATTAATCATCATTACAAGATCACTAACACCTATGTATCACATAATCTCTCCGAGGTAGTGGAAACTTAACTGATCGTAAAAAACACGTGGCTCTATGTCTTTCTTATGTGTCGATTGTTTCCTAAAATCTTTAAATCCCGCTTGGCGGCTAAACTAGTCAGCCATAATGTTGAGATAATAGTCCAAACCCTAGCGTGTGTATGCTCGGTTTGATTCACTTTGATGTCATAACATCTGTACCACATCCTTATCTAGGATTACCGAGAAAAAAATACACCAAATGGTATGCAAATAAACACATACGGACAAGCCCAATAATATAAGAATGTGTAATTAACATCTGCTCAAAACTATGTGTGCCCCCATCAATCTTTATGCCGCTATCGGATAAATTCTCAAATGTCAACATCCTGCAAAGCATAGTTCTTATTCACCTCGAACTAAGTATTTTAAAATTGTGTCACTTTTCCGTCACCATCCATAAGCCGCCTCGAATGTGATGATGGTGTTATCGTGCACGGGACCTTTCCACTGCTTGAGAAATCAAAACCCAATTCATGCATCGAGCAACGTCGACATGACGCGGTGTTTCAATTCAAACCATGCGCTCAGCTCATAAGACTAATGCGCTACCTCGACCTACCGGGGCTGCCACCGTCATCGGAGATATTTTTCTATGCCAACCACCCAAAGTTAATATTTCAATGAGAATATGTCACATTTTCAAAGGAAGTACATGTATCAACAACGATTTGACAAATGACAAGATGGTCGAGCTGAACAGATGGTATGTCGTACTCTTGAGATCCTCGAGACATCAATGGCTCTCTTGCTGTTTGATGCGCCGAGCGGAGCTCACACTACAATCTCAGAAAAGATTAGGGGTGAGCAAGATTGACCAACCGAACTGGGAACCTCTTGGACCGAACCGGTCTAGTTTCCAGGGATGCCAGTTCGGTTTTCGATTCCTAAAAGTGGAACTGATATCTAGGCGGTTCGGTTGCCGATTTTAAGGGGGGAATCGGATCAAACCGGACCGATTATTTATTTTATTTATTAAATGTAAACCTAATAATCTTTATGCACGACTCCTCTTGGTCTCCTCTTTCGATCTTTCCGAATTCACCCATAACGCTCACGCCTCCTCTTGACCACCAAATTATGCATTCAATTAGAGTAAGCTTATTGATTGTGATGAAGTTCAGATACAAGTGATGCAAGCAAGATCCTCTTTTATGAGGGAAATTTATTCTGGTAACGTGAGATTTTTGTTTTATACCATTTCAAAGTGTTTATAGTGAGATGAGAATATGGTGGTTTTGTTTCAACAGGCTTGTTTACTTGAAGCGTGAAATTTCAGTACAAAACAAAGTGCTTAAAATGACCGATTCCACTGGACCACCCGAGAACTAGACCAGACCGATCTAGTGCGGTTCCAAGGACCTTTGGTCTTGTCCCTGGTTTCAAAAACTAGGGATCGGTCCCTCTAGTCTGGTTCCCAGTTCATGGGGGGAAACCGATCGCCCCTAGAAAAAATTGATTGACCCAATGTCCAAATCAAACGAGGCCGAGCCTAGCTTTGGGCCTAAACCTGTCAAAATGGGTTATAAATCCATTTTTTAACCCATATTTGATAGGTTGAATTGTTATATGAGTTAGTTATATTCACTAAATGAGTCATAAATAAATTAAGAATGATGAAATTTAAAATAATACGAGTATCAAGTGGGTTCATAAATAAACTCGATATGAGTTTTCCTAAATTGAGTTATATATGGAAGTATTTTATCAAATTGGTCGCGTTAAGTACCGTTATAGTTGGATATGAGTCACTAGATTTGTATATCATGGAAAATGGGTTAAATTGATCAATTTGGATCGGATCATTTTCGACATGACCCAAATCCAATCTAACCCATTCATTTGATGAGTCTTTTCAGGGCTAAAGAGGCTCGTCCGAGCCTATCCGTGATACGAGAAACGAAACAAAAGTACGAGATTATACATGAGGGTGTCGATTTTAGATGGGCCTGAGCGGGCTGGCGGGCTTTGTTGGGACTTTAATGGGACCCAAATTTCCACGCCTACCACCCTCAATGAACTAATATCCGGGGCGGGCCGGGCCTAACAAGCCATGACCGACCAACCAAGGCTGCACAAACAATGGATGGGCTCATGGGCCGTATGAAGCAACTTATCCGATTGGCTGGCTTGACTTGAAAAAAACAGAGCATGTCATCTGCAAATCATTATGCTTTAGATGTACCTAACAGATATAAGACGTAAAAAGTTCGCTACTTGATTAAGCTCGAGAAAAAGTCAAGTTTTGTAAAGGTCGAATTCGCTATTTGAAGAACTCCAACTCGATATCATTATGCTTTAGATGTACCTAATTGATATAAGACGTAAAAAGTTCGCTACTAGATTAAGCTCGAGAAAAATTCAAGTTTTGTGAAGGTCGAATCCGCTATTTGAACAACTCCAACTCGATGTAAATAGTTAAAGGGTCAAGCTTGTACAACTTCCTAATAAATTTGACTCGTTGAGGCCCGGTCAGGATAAAGACGATGCATTCATATGAAGACGTGATGTTTATTCATCCCTTGTTATTGCGATACTCCTTCGAATGAACGCAATTAAAGATGACTTTCATCCATTTTTGTTTTTCTGGATAAATGTAAAGATTCGGCCCCCACGAAATTAGGAATGCTTGTTCCCACAATCTTAAGGCTAGGATTGGAATCAAGACCATGGAATGGCAAAAGAGGCACTTCATCTTTGCTCTTCAAAGATGCATTATTTGCCTTCTGTCACTTCCTTTGACTCATTAGTATGCTAGCGTACGTGTCGGAGCAACACTGATCTTGGGTTGAGAGCATGACTAGTGTCCGAATGGGGCTGGATATCGAGATCAAGAACGTCATCTTGGGCTTAAAAGATGGGCTTAAGAACAAGAGAATCTGTCCGGTCCCGCCAAAAGATTTCCCCAACACAACTCTTTGGAGGATGGAATCTTATCAGAACATGGTGCGCTACTTGTATTCTTGCCAGCTTGACATGTCCGACTTGACCCAAATTGAAGCAAAGCGAATACGGATCAGATCTAGAATCCACTTTAGATACTCGGGTTCGAAAACCACAACTTCAATTTCGAACCGCATTTGGATTTCGTTCTTTTCTCTCTCCGTCGGCAAACCCCCTTATCTGCCAAAAACTCTTCCCTATATGGGCTGAAGTTAATAACCAACTTAAGATGCATTTGGTTTAACTTTCTCACGAGACTTTCGGCTACTAAAACCTTTTGAGGAAATAATAGAGTGTTTGGTTAGCCTTCTCAAGAGGCTTTCAGTCAAATGATAGCCTTGGGAAAGCCTGAAGCCCATTGTTAGTAGGGACAAGCAGAAGACAAGGTTGCTAGCAAGGATGTTTGTGACGTGGCTTGACAACCTCTTTGAGATTATGCTACTCTCTTCTCCCAATTTAAATTTAAATCTAGATCTGGGGGCTTTACTCTCCTAAACTAGACTTAAAAATAGATTTGGGAGTTCCTTATAGATATTTGATATGTGTTTTTTAACATATTGATGTTGGTGTTTATGCACAAGAATGAGGATATTAAAACCTAGACACGCACCACAAGCCGTTGCACATGAAATGGGGGATTTCGGTGTGTGCTCATCACTGAATCTGGTGATTGGCTATCAAACCTTTATAGTTGTAGATTTGCTCTTAAGGGATAAGAGTGTGCTTCTAGCTGTAAACTGTGCTTTGTTATTTGCATTCTGGCATTTGCTTTATTCCGTAGTTTTTTGGGACTTGATCGACTTGAAAGCCTTCTATGTACCTCTCGAATATTATTCTACAACATGAATGAAATCTTTATTTCGACCAAACAAAAAATTGTAACCCCGACTCCCCGATTTTAAATCAGGCTATTATTGGTGCAGAAAGTGAAAGTAAAGTCGATGATAAAACTTTTCATGTGAACTAAGGGTGCGAATGAAAACATTTTTCTTCCCCGGCCATATTTCTAGCTAGAAATTAAAAAATCTATTTCTCTTTTCTAGACGAGTTTCTAACAAAAAGCAGTGTTTAATAATGGCATAAAATTTCTGTTGCCGAAATAGAAATTCGTTTGATAATAAAAGCAAAATTTCTATTCCTACCGATTTGCGAGTGGCAATGGCGGCGGAGCGTTTACGTGCACCGGGGCGGATGGTGGCGCAAAAGGCCGGGAGGCGACAAGTGGGTGGCCGGTGCAAAGCGATGGATGACCGGTTGAAGGGCGGTGGTACAGGCGGCGGTGGCTAGCAGCGAGTGGGCAGCGATGGATGGCAAGTATAAACAATAAAAGAGAGTTGATGTTTTTATTTCTATTTCAGAGGTAGAAAAGTCAAAAAATTTAACTTCTCAATTCTGTTCCAAATCTATTTTTGGGCAAAAATTTATCCCGGAAATTAAAAAAAATGAAATTATTTTAACAAACGGATTTCTATTACAAACTTGTTCCCGAGAATAAAAAAATAGAAAAACAGAGAAACAAAATGATTATCATTCGTGTCCTAAATATCAATATGATGGTTGCGCTTCCCTCTCTCTAGAGTTGCCTAACTTTTTATGTGTTCATTAGAGTCTTGAATGGAGGTTTTAAAGTGAGGTGAATTTCATATAAATGGGCATTGAAAAACTCATTAGATTTGCGGCTTATAATGCTCAATATAGTAACTTGTTTTATAATGTACATGGGTCCAAGCTTAATCATAATCTTCCTAGTCATCTCGATGTATTCTTTTGTCTTTGCTTCGTTTTGGAAGGAGGAATGCAAGGAAAATTAGGAGGGGCAGAGCCAAGGGAGGAAAATGACACTTCCTTTTGTCTAGGACAATGAATTCAAAGTGGAAGAGAGTATTAAAAGGGGAAATCAACGTCGTTAATGATTTCAGCTGTCCATATAACTTTCACGGAACAACAAATTCTAAATCTTAAATAAACAACAAATTATAAACAATTATGCAACAATAACTGATATCTTTTTAAGAGAAGCATATTCTCTCTCGAAAACTCGTCATTCTAAACCTTAAATAAACAATTTTCATAAATTTAATATTAAATTATTGATTTCTTTTCAAGCGGAGCATAGTCTTTCTCAAGAACCCGTCATCCCAAATAATGCAATGATTCAACACTGCCCGAAGCACGTGCTATATCACTTCTTTATTCTCTAAAAAATGGTGAAATTGTGTTGCACACATCTTCTCCATAATTGAAGAACGATGGAAATTAATCTATTCAATTCTGGTCACCAAATCTTACGACCTCATCGAAAATGACTTGTTCTTAATCTAAGATTATAACTAAACATTGCATAACCAAAAGGAATTAATATTCAAGACAAGGAAGAAGAAGAAGAAGAAGAAGTTCCCCATTCAGAGACAAAGCAGTAAGCTCCAAATTCCACGGAAATTACATTATTCCCAAAATATCTACGTCTAGGCCCCACTATTCCAAGAAATATAACATGGACCGGCCAAAATCACAACCTTATCACATGGAAAATCACCATCGTCGACCCGCCGTGATAGAAACTAGACAAGCATTTCGGGTCCTAAGCATCCGACCCGGTATCCGGGACGGGGTCCTCGCCTTCGCTGGCGACGACATCGTCGGTGGCGTCGCCGGTGATCCGGTCGAGGACGAGGACCAATCCCATGGCGAACGCGCCGTCGAACCCGGGCTTCACGCAGAGGGAGAAGACGTCCTTGCCGAGCACCACGTTGGTGGAGGCGTCGACCTTGCGCCGGATCTCCGCCACCGGCTCCCGGTCCGCGTTGAAGATGGTGCAGTTGCGCTGCGCGAAGGACCCCTCGATTTGGTACTCCTCCCCGGGGCTGCCGTACACCTCCACCGTCACGCCCGAGTAGCCGATGATCGACGACCTCCGCACGCTGAAGATCGGCTTCTGGCCGGCCGTCCCCTCCCCGTAGAATCCTTCCCACCGCTGATGCAAGCTCGGTCTCTGTTTTTCTCACCACACAAGATAGATACAAACAAGTCAAAACACAAGCGCCATCTGTGAACTTCCGTTTTCGGTAGACAAGCTTTTCTTGGGTCTGTTGCACCGCCAAGCAATCTTTTAAAGAACTATGAAAAAAGTTCGACATGCGACTTTCGGTAACCTCAAGCCGTTTCATTTCTACGTAGAATTCGTAAAGAATCCGAAATCTATGGAAATAAAATCAGAAGACAACTCGAGACCCACATTTGATTATTCAATTCTAACTTCCGCGGAAGAGACAGAAAGAAATCACCGGAAGCTCAAACTGTTCAGAGCCCCACAAGGGCCACAACACATCATTGACTCGGTAAGTGTACAGATCTTCTTGTTCCGGGTGTTTCTAGCATAACGAAGCAGAATGTATCTCGAAGTGACCCGGTTCCTAGAGAAGAAAATCCTAAAAATGAATTGAAAAATCTCCGAGTTGACTCGGATCGTTACCGCCGGACCACCGTTTCCCTAGTCTGAGCCGCCGCACCGAGTCATCGGAGCGACCCAGAAATGGAACAGAACGTCCAAGTCAACTCAGAGTTGCCCGTGCCAGGGAAGTCAGATTGAGGGGAGCACAATCACCACCCAAAATCTTGCCTTTTCCGATCAACATTCGACCCGACTGATTTCAAGAAACCGAGCCGATTATCTCCAGAAGGGCGAGGCGAATCGATTGCAGAGACCGGGTAAGGAATCGGTATATACCTTGCGCCGGACGGTGAGGAGGCACCGGCCGTGAGCGTCCATGAGGACGACCTCCCCCGTGTCGCGGACGTCGGGCCCGTACGAGTCGACCCGGAACACGAGCTCCCCCTTGGAGTCGTACGCCGCGAACCCGTCGCCGGCGAAGAACAGGGACGTCTTCATCACCGTGAGGTGCGTCTCCTCCTCGCAACGGAACGCATCCTCCACCACCAACCCACCCGTCATCACAAATCTGCTCCCACGAGTTCTCTTTTCTTCTTCTTCTTCTTCTTCTTCTTCTTCTTCCCGTCACGCGCCCCTCCGACGGCCTCAGAATCTTGGGCTTTGCCAAAGTTTCAAGCTTGGGGGACGCAGGAGGCGAAGAGAGAGAGAGAGAGAGAGAGTGAGGTGGGGGGCGTGCGCGAGGGTTGCAGAGTACAGCACAAGACAACGTTGTTGACGTCGAGGGGAAGATACTTATATTATGTTTTGCAGAGGGGAGAGACGCGGAGGGGTCTCGGGCTTCGTCGTGACGACTGGATTGCAATTAACGTGGGGGTCGGACGGTGTTTTAGCATATGTGAACGAATGTTCGTGGAGGGGGAGTGTAATGTAATCCCCTAGCGAGTTTCCCTATAGTTTATGTCCTCTTTTTCATTTTATCCTAATCACACCCCGGATTAAGATTAGGGAACGTCGACGAAAGTCAATTCTCCTCTTGATTCGGCCCGAAAAGGTGGCGCGCCGAGTGAAGATTAGATCTAGATTCTTCTGGCCCGCAAGAACGGAACCTGCGGAACGGACTGTATTTCTGATGTCGAGTAGTTCGAGGAAATCGGATCGTGTGTTAAGTATAGGCTACGAACTTGTTTGTTGATTGAAGTTTTTCAAGAAAAGTGATTTACCGACGGATGTCTTCATAAGGGTCGTGTTAATGAGCCTATCCAAAACGTTTTTAAGAGCATTCAATAGGACCGTTTGTTTGGTTTTCATATTATTAATTGTACAAGTTTCGAGAAAAACCACTCCATTGCGAATATTAGTGTTTTCTTACTTAATTGCCTGATAGGCGTCTTCGAGTGTTGGAAGCAATGTACCCAAAAACAAATCGACAAGTGAAGATATCTTTGTTCCACATCTTATATCCTTTTCATTACTAAAGGAACGCGCAAATCACACGGGTCTGTCGGCCGAGTAGAAACCAACTAAGTACGCAGATTGTCCCCAATTGTTCCGAATTCAATGAGATCGGGATGGTGCCACGGTGCAGGAACAAAGACCTCGCACCTAATCGTCTCCCTAGTAAGATCCGCGTCGCAAAGCCGGCAACCCATTTTGTACCTCCACCTCGATGTGCAGAAATATTCGAACTCCTCCCACCTTTGCGATTCATCAAGATCAAAGTCGGCATCCTAACTTGTTCTAACATAGTGTGAAATAGGCAAGAAAATAAAAGGCGCTGTGAAAAGTATCCGGTCCCCTCTTTCCGCCAAGACCATATATGTTCACCGGCAGCATCTGTCAAATCGGCCCCGGTTCAACCCAGAGGAAAAATTGGAACAGAGTTGGTGCGTCGAAAGTCGGAGGTTTTCGTGGATTCAAGACCACAAGATGATGGTTGGTGCCACCGGCACTCGAAAAAATGTGTGGATTTCATTGGCTTGAAGTTGAGCATGTAGCAATCAAGAACAGTTGAAGTTGAATTTTGGGAAACCCCTACAAGCAATCGAGAGATTTGAACTAACCTCTACAGGGATTTGTTAACCCAACAGGAGTAGGACAGCTGCGAAAGTTCGGATTTTTAGCTTGATCTTGCGCTAATTAACATGGTGAACATGTTTAATTTTGTTGCTTAGGAAGGCTGATATACAGTGGATTTGGTTGGGTGTGTGTATAATATATCTTTAGAATAATTGGGATCATCCCAATTTAAGGTAAGTAAAGAAGTCCGATTTCCCCGATTGATCCGAGCCAAGGTTTTGAGAGGGTTCTGATTCTACTGAGGATCGTTTTTACAAGTGCATCGGTGAATCAATGAGATTGTATATTTTCGAATTGGCGTGTTGAGCTTTGTAAGTGTCTGGCGGGTTACACGTTACTTGTGCGGAGTTCAAATGATATATTTGTTGACAACGTCACTCTTTTTTTTTTTTTTTGTTAATCGAGTGTCGCTCTCCTTTCTTCAGTAATTAGAAGTACATAAGAAAAAGAAAATTAAAACCCATCATCTCGGGCAAAACACCAACTAAAATGTGCTCGAGTGCATATTGAAACTAGGGTGAATATAGAGGCGACTTAAGTCGATTGCAATCCCAACTCGGCAGGCCTACATCGGCCCTTTCAGAGATAACGTGCAGGGCTTTGTAAGCATGGGATCCATTCCATATCGCTTCTGTGAAACATCTGTCAACAAGCTCATTCACACCATCATTCTCCTCTTTTCGAAACTTCGATTAATTTATCAAGTGAAATCGGAATTGGAAATTTCGATAGATATTGTTAGTTTCATGAGTGGATTCTTTCGTTTGAGTGAAATCGGAATCATAACTTTCGATGAATATCGTTACCTTTTCAAGAGTGGATTCTTTTCGTCCGCACTAAATGCGTATTCAACGGGAGAGCCTCTCTAAAGGTAGATCGGTCATCCTGGGTCGGTCTCATGGCTTTTTGTTTTCGCCCCACTCTTGGACCATCTTTCGGGCCTGTGAGTGGTCTCTTGAGCACGTTTCCATTTTAAATGGCAATTGCCAAAAGCAAAGGAGCGATGTAAAGCCATGATAGTGGTGGGGGGGGGGAGAGAGCATCAAGCATGCACGGATCGTTAAAGTTGGCCCCGTCCTTTTCGATCACATGCATATGCATCTTTTCCAAAAACTTTAATTTAACAGATCTTGCACGTTGTTCTGCAGAGATTTGGCCTCCCCGATTTGGTTGGATTGATATAATTGCAGAGCGTTTTAGCTTTAACAGGATGTTTCGGTGGCATTTCCTGAAAAGCTATCACAAGAAGATGATCAATTTGCTTAGTTTTTAGGGCAACATACATGATCCCATATGCCTTAGGCCCATCAAAGTTTCTGAGAATCAAGGTCCAGTTTTTCTCGCAAAGCTATGGTTTCAGTAACTTCAGTACTACTGTTATATATTTTTTACCATAGAAGGGACACCAGCCGTCCCATTGGCCTAGTGGTTGGTCTGAATTCGGATCAATCCGAGGTCGTGGGTTCAAGGCATGGTATGAGGGAGGAGAAGAGAGAGAAGAAGAATGAGGTATTCTAAAATACCTCTTTTTTTTTTTGTAATCGTATAATTAGCTTTTTATAGGAAAAATTGTCCAAAAAATCCTAAATTTTGCACTTTTGCCAATTTAGTTTATCCAGTTAATTATAATCGAAAAATCAATCAATTATAGACCATAAAATTGCTGACGTAAATAATTTTTAATATTATTTAAATAATTTTTATTTTTCCTTTTTTTCCTTTTCTTTTCATTTTTTTACAACTTTGGCTGGCGAGGGCATAGAGACCATACCCCAAAGGGCCACGGCACCTTGCTAGCCACAGGCGAGGGGCTCGCAACGTTGGCCAAACTAGGCCTGTGGCCGACGATGGTCGACCAGCTACCTCGTTGGTGAAAGGTGGTCAAAAAAAGAAAAAAAATCAAATAAATATTAAAATAATATTAAAAATTATTCACGAAGTAATACTAATATGACACGTAGGATGACCAAAGATTCATATCGTTGATTTATAGCCAACCGAATATTGCCAAAATATGAAAATATTTATGACTCAATTGATAAAATTATAAGGTTTTGGATTGACTTGACAAAAGTGTAATAGGTTTATAACTTTTTGAACAATGTTCTCGACTTTGACATCATGGATAACTAAGTGCTTTAGGATTGGTCGATTTGAAGCAAAACGAGCGCTCCACAGAAACACCATGCTTACAATTGTAAGCTTACTACACATTACTTGAAGTACCAAGACTATGGCTGCAATTGGTTTGACTTTACAAATAGGACTTAAGGAAATGCAAATATCTTCAACCTAAAGCCCCTTGGGGAAATAAAAATGTCTTTGGCCCAAAACCCTTTGGGGAAATGCAAATTGCATTAGGTAAAAATCTATTTGTAAAGCTACTTTGACCTAAGTAGTGTTAGGCAAAAAATTTTCTGCAAAAGGCTTTTCGATTTAATTCTTCTTCTTTCATTAAAAAAAAATCAACCCCTCGGCTTGGGCAAAGGTCTAAGGCTGTCAGTGAGCTAGATCTGGTGCCAGCGATCATCGCCTAGGCGGTCGCCCAACCTCACCGACCCTTCACCGGCCCTTCGCCAGCCCAATCTAGCCTTGCTGACAACTCTTGCGCAAAGAAAATGAACATTAACAACGAGGGGCAAAACCAAAAAATTAAAGAATTGGTGAGGATGGTTTTGGAAGCAAAAAATTAATTTTAGCATCCGGCCAAATGCCGAAAGCCCATAGCAGCATTGGGCTTTCAGCTTTTCCAAGGTCAGTGTTTGGTCGAAAGCCCATTGGGAAGGCTTGGCAAACACCCCCAACATTTTCCCAAACCAAACGTAATATACTGCGAGATGTTGTTAGGTATATTATAATGGATGTCAAAGCGTAGTCAATGATATTGGATATAGAAAAAATAGCTTCTTGATGGTCACACCATCTGCATTGTGCACAGAGTCCTCCAGAGTAAAGGCCCAGAACCAAAAACAGTCGTAGAAACTTCGACTCGATGTGCTTGAGGCCCATCACCAGATTTTCTTAAGTTGATAGCACTTCATGCTATAAAATCAGGTCCAAATCCAATTCGACCCAAATGGTCCATACCCATTAACGTTAAAATACAAACAATACATTTTTGTGAAGCCTGTGTTGCCAAACATTTATGTGGCCTCGCCTTTAGTCATATAAAATGTTACAACGGTCGCGAGTTCGAGGCATTGCTTGCCGAAGGAGAGAAGTGAAGGAGGTATTCTAAAATACCTCATTTTTCTACCTTTTTTTTCCTTGTCTTTATGGCCTATGTTGAGTGGAATTTTCTTCAATATCTCTCAGCTTGATGAGCAAAGACTTTTCAAGTTTGCACCTTTTTTCATTCAACCTTCATTGACTCACATAAGAATATCTCACTGAGTTATGACGCTCACATGCAGTTCCATCTTCTGAAAGAAACAATCAGCGAAGCAGATAATTTCAAAAAGGCCACATTGCAACTCTTGTACATTAATCTTTGCATTCAAATGGAGTTACAAGTCTCACCCCCTTATCTCGCACATAATTTTAATAAAGCCACATTGCAACTTGTACATTAATCTTTGCATTCAAATGGAGTTACATGTCACCCCCTAATCTCCCTCCTTCCTTCGCAGAGCTTCACTTCCATGGTGCATGCAGGGCGAATAAGCGAATTCTATTGTTCTTGCGCAGAAGGCCGGAGTAGAACGACCACAGCAGGAGCTGCTCATTTGCTTCAGTTCTGGTGTGCAGGATATCTAGCCCCAGATGCCAAAGCTCTTTGCTGTTCTATCTGCATTTTTTAAAATGAAAACCCATGTGATAAGCGACATTAGTTATTAACCAATGCAACAGTTGAGTTTGGTATGTTTGTGGTGTATATATAATAGCAAAGTAAGAGTTCGTGCATACCTGGAAAAGTTCGTGGAGTTTGTTCTTGAGGTAGCAATATTCATGTTCCAGCAACTCCAAGGCTCTCAAACACCTAAAAGAAAGTAAAAGGGTCATTTCGTTTTGAACAAAAAACAGAAGGAAAAGCAAAAGGTTTGGGAACCAAGCATTGTTTCGCTTCCTCTGGGGAATAAGTGCAACAGTGAAAGCAGACACGAAACAATAAAGTACCCAGCGTGGTTGTTTTGCTCGGAAGCGGCGCGGAAGGCGACGCAGACGTTGCAGACGCGCTTGGCACCGATGCTGGAGCTGCTTCCCATCATCTGGTTCAAGTGTATCTCCATCTTCTTGTAGTCCGACAGCTCTCTGTCCATCCTGTCTCCAATGCATCCCCATCATGACCAACAAACAAACGAGCAAACTCAATATGCACGCTATTTGTCCGAATGTTTACATTGAGTGAGTTTATTTCCGGATCAACAGAGGAAAGAGGACATACACACACCGTGGTCACATTGTTATAGGAGAGAAATGTATGCAACAGAGATAGGATCTGTCGTTTATCTTGCAGACGTTGATGTTCCCACGTAAAGTTCAAGTGAATGGAGTCGGTCGAGTATGTGACATTTCCAAGGTGCCAAAATGCAAGCAAAGAAAAGAAAAGAACTCTTGAAGAAGAAGTAGTTAATTACAGGAGCAATCGGAGGTTGCGGAGGAGCTTCTCGGACTCGTGGAAGTAGATAGTGATGACCTCCGACACGAAGTTCGGGGAGCTCTCGTCTTGGAGCTGTTGCAGCTGCAAGAACTGCTCATCCAGCACACCCTGCCAACACAAACCACACATCAATCAAAACAGGCTGCACACGAAGTCACCATCAAAAGCCACGTCTCGGAGAGGTTGAAGAAGATAAGAACACCGAAGTAAAAAAGGAGCAAGGACCTGGTGGAAGAGCAAGGAGAGCAAGCGATTCATTTCGGCCCGCAAGAACTCCACACCCCACCCCAGCATCCACAGTGGAAGCCCCGTTTTGGCTCGTCTCTATCCTTCTCTCCCTCTTCCACAACCCAAACTAGGGGCCCTTCTTCGCTCTTTCCTGGCTCTTGAGCGAGATGGGTGGATTCAGATTCTCTCTAGTTCGCTTCTGGTCACGCAGATCAGATGGGTGTGCGGGGGAATTGGAGAAGGGTTTGGACAGCTATTTAAAGGCTGCGGACCTTGCATTTTTCGCAGCTAATGAGATTAAAAGAGAGTAAGACAAGACGTAGAATAGATATATAGAAAAGTATGCAGGTACATCAGGCCATGCCTGATAGTGACAAAAGGTTTAAAATTAGAATTGCTCGATTCTCTCTGATGGAATTTATTCCTGAAACCTGCGTTTCGGTGGATGGCCAAAAGGGGGAGGGAAAGAATTCGATAATTATCCAAATCTCTCAAGCAATTCTTCTTTATTTTTTTTTCTTGGCCATAAAAGTTATATAAAAATCGATAAAGGGTCTAACCGAAAAGTTTAAACATTAATAATATAAAATGGATAATGAACGAAATGCAAAAACAACGACCGAAAGAATAATATATTGATTGAGAATTTGTAAAATGAGTTGAAACATAATTTGTCATGATTATTGCATCGTTACAAAACGTAAATGCAACTAAGTTTGGTCCTCCTCATCACGTCACGTCGATTTAGGACGGGCAAAGCAGGGGCCCACACTAGGCCTCGCTTTAAAAATTATTTTGCAACAAGGGCCAAAGAGCCGGCAACTAATGGCTACTCACGGTGGCTGTTTGGTAGCTATTAGCTCGTTGATGACCATTAACAGTATCAGTGACCATTGGCCACCCCAGAAAAAAATTAGAGGGTCAGCTTAAGGACAACGCACAGCTAGTGAGATGAGCAGTCATGCCCCACCCTGTAGCACGGTCCGTTCCCCATACTGAAATCCTTGCACGGTGGGCCGAGGCCAAGCCGACCCATTTGTTGCACCGCTGATCATCTCTAGATTTTAGGTTTGACAAATGATTAGTTCATCCGACAATTTGCGCCAACTTAAAATGTCCATAGTACATGTTATTGGAACTATATTCAACGGTCTGTATTGACCTAGATAATAGAGGGAATTCTCATATGTAAAAAGTGAATATCAGTAAGTACGCTTTACTAGATAAATGTCGATATGTTTTTTTTTCTTGTCTTTTTGTTTTTTTGACGAGGAAGGTCGCTATATATATAAGTTCTCATATATCAACACGGAAGGAAAATTACACTAAACAAGCAGATTTGATTTACCACACCACGAGTGCTACATCTGCAGCACCGTCTTTCACGGCGGCAGCTTCGAGAGAGTGAAGCGGACGCGCCGCCACCAGCGGCTGGAGGCATGGCCTGCTGAGCGGGCGTGGCAGCGTGGAAGTTATCGAGGCGAATGCGGGGAATCTCCCGGACCAACCGCACAAAAAATCGAATTCAGCTCTCAACTTTTTGCACTGAAATGAATTGCGGGGAGAGAGAGATCGGCCACCTGCTGTTCCTGTACCCTCCGTCCCCTCGTGCTGTCCCCGGTCACCCAGCTCGGCGCGGCGGTCTTCTCTTTCCACCCCTCTCTCTCTCTCTCCACCCGACAACCGCCTGCAGCCGGTGGAACAATGTCAGCAGAAATGGCCGAACATCACAAAGAATTTGGCAGACCACTTTCGTTCCTTCGCCTGTATAATATGCACGCAACCATTCTTTTCCTCGTGCATGCTTGCCGCTACTGCCATAGGTAATACGTGTGGGTTTTTGCCTTTTCCTGCACTTTTTATCCCCTTTTCGTTTCTTCTTTACAGAAAGTTATTCTTTGTTTACAGCTTTTCATGGAGGGGCTGAATTCTGCATCGGCTATGGTGATGGGATGGTGCGGAGTCAGTGCCCGGCGCAGGAGGGAGCTGAAGCCCCAGTCAGGGCCGGTGACAGATGGTGGGTGACGGTCGCATACTTCTTCTGACAGGTGTCGAAAGCGTGGATGATAGATTTTGTCTTTTGGGTAGCTCTTGGTTGGTTTGTGTTGTCCGAAGATAAGTTAGAATAGGAAAATTCAAAGCCCACAGGGCCACACGCATCATGGAACTTTTCGTGGTGATAATTAGGGTGGTGTAGGAGTCCGGATCACTACTTTTAAGTGAGAATATATATATGTAATTGTAGTAAAGAAGTATAGGTGTTAATTGCTACTACTGTAATCTTTCATATAGTTGGAGCATTCATTGAGGGTCTAGCCATTCCTTACTAAAAACTCAAGATCGTAATTGTATTGCAAAAACCATTTGAGAATTCATGCACAAATTTCTCTTGACTTTTGTACACTTATCGACTCGCTATTCTATATCAAATGCTTATCTAGATTAATTATAGCCTGTCTAAACGCGCCATTTCCACTCTTTACCCGGTACAAGAACATGTTAGAAGAGCCACCTTTTTGGCTGTGATCATGGACTTCGTAAGTGAATTACGCCTTGATCAGAACTTGTTCTAGCGACTTTTGAGATTGAAGCTTTGCCAATGTGTTGGGTACCCAAAACACACATTTTGCTTTTACAAACCTTGTCCATTTCCCCCTCCTTATGCAGAAAGGTTGAAGGTTATTGAACTGCTATACATTTGTCAATCAATAAGGATGAAAAAACACATAAGTTGTTCGCGCACAAAAAGGGTTTATTACAATCTTAATTTGCTCTTTGGAATGCTATAGGAGGACCTTTAATGTATGAAGAGTGGTACAACATTGCTCCTTTGCTTTATGCCTCTTCTTTGCCATTTTCCTCATGAAAATTAATCTGGGTTAAGGATTAATACATTTTAACTTATACCCATTTCTCCACTTGCAGCAATTTTCAGGTACTACTTTTTATCTGGACAGTGTGGTCAGAGAAAGACCATATCTATGTGATGGGGTCAGCCATAAACAAGTTCTGAGAAAGGTAAGGTAGGCAGACACGTTAATTTGGTCTTCTCAGACGTCGACACTCATTGGAATTTCAGAGCAAGTGCAGTATTCTTGTGACGTAAGCAAAGCATAATGTGACTGTTGTCTCTCATGATTGTCTCGAAAAACTCGGACCCGCAACATGCGCGTACTAAGTTCGCATTTCCGTAATCTAGAAGAATAGTCTTGCTGTCTTGAAAATGGAGGGAGCTACCTAATGTGTGGACATGCGAAATAGTGCATCAACGCACCTATATCAACCATCCTCTAAGGAAGTGATTGCGTAATTATTTAAGAAAACTCGATTATATATTCGGGTAAAAGGAAAATTATTTAAAAAGTTATGAACATATTACATTTATGCCAATTTAGTCATAAATATTTTCATTGCACTAATTGAGTCATAAACATATCAACATTTTACCAATGTAGGTCATTTTGGCCGGAAATTGATGACGTAGACATTGGCTAGCCATCCCACGTGGCACGAATGAAATTGATGTAGAAAATTTTTGAAATTTTTGAATTTTTTATTTATTTTCTTTTCTATTCTTTTCTCTTTTTTCTATTGTGAAGGGTTGTTAGAGTGCCGTCGGCCATCGGGTGAGGCCTAGCGACCCACGCCGACGAGGGTTGCAGCCCTCTCTCACAGGTGGCAAGCTAAGGTTGTGAGCCCTCCTGACCACTAGGTGAGGCTTGCAACCCTCGCTCGCAGCTGATAAGAGCTTGCAGGCCCTTGCCTAGTGGTTCACGAGGGTTGCCAAGCCTCGTGTCGATGGCCGGCAGCCCCCTATTGGTCCTTAACAATAAGAAAATGAAAAGAAAAAATTAATGAAAAATTTAAAAAAATTTAAAAAATTTCCATATCGGTGTCAGTCGTAACACATGGAATGGCTAGTGTCCATATCATCAATTTCTAGCAAAAATTGGCGAATGGACTATATTGACTAAATTGGCTTAATTGATATGTTTATAATTGAATTGGTACAAGTGTAATATGTTTAAGACTTTTTTGATAATTTTTCTTTTGGATGAAGTATTTCGAAACTAATTGTTGATGTGGGGTCCATGCTTAGGGTTCGTTTGTTTGAACAAAAATTGTTTACGGAAAATTGTTTCAATGTTTATATGATGAAAAATTAATCGATTTATCGAAAAAACGTTTTCCATTAACTATAAACAACAAGCTTAAATTGGGGAAAACAACTTTCCATTTTGCAAAAAAGGAAATCACTTTCCTAAACCAGCAAACAAATAAAAAGTAATTTATTTTCCTTGAAAATAATTGCCATGGAAAATGTTTTCACCTATAATAAGGTTTTTAGTGAAATAAGCGCATTCTTAATGCATATAATACTGATAGGGAGTTTTCGTTAAAAGAGACTAAACCAACCGAATCATCTCTTGTCTAACTAGCTTTTATGCGCAACAAATTTTTATCTTTTCATGAACCACGGAATCCAAAAATTAGATGTTTAACTAAGGTGTTAGACGTTTAAGTAAGGTGTAAATATCTTTGTGTGTATGGTACCATTCAGGGTTTGTTAGGACTTTCGAGTGACTAATTTTTTTAAAAATTTTGTTCATTTACTTTTTTTGGCAAATTTTGTAGTTCTCAATATATTTGACGATTTTTATTAAACACAAAGTACTAGAAACTTCAAACTATCTAATTAAGGTAAAAGGCACGAAAAATTACTTTTCTTTACATCAAATAGAGCCTCAATTTTCGTATCAGCATATTCTCATAGAAGAAAGGCCTAGGAATGACCAATACAGAAGCATAGAAAATATTATCTTAGTCCCTCCAAAACCTCAAATACTGTTCTTGCACAAAATGAAATATCACTTTACGGACAATTATTATTTTAATGAGGCAAAAAAAGACCCTCTTCTCCTTAAATAAAACTAGCAGACCATGATATAGCTCGAGCCATTTGAATTTTGATATGAACAAACAGGAAGCACGCTCGATTTGACGTAAGCAAGGAAAAAGGGTATGTTCCCACCCATGTAAAATAAGATTAAAACATGCATCGATTTCCCCAGAAGATAATCATGCTTTGTTCCTCTCGTGCTCACTTGGTAAAGGTATTATGTACACACAAAGTTATATTAAAAGGAGATTATTCCTTTGGCTTCGAAATTCCCAATTCTCGGGAAGTCCCTCTTCTTTCCTTCTTTTAATCAATTTGGCAAAGTATGATATTAACCAGTATAAAGTACGAGGTGACACTGGCTTTGCCTTTTTTTTTTTTTGTATTTGGTTCTTTTAATCATTCTTTTAGTTCTTGTGAGTATGGTTGTTCTATATAGTTTAATAGAGGTATGAAGGTCTCGAGTTCGTCGCTCGTGACCGTGGCACTACCTTATTTTGTAGTTATCAAATAATTGGGTCCCTTATGGGGCTAAAAAATGCGAACTCTAAAGAGGGTCTTCTTGAATGATTATGACAATGAAAATGTTTAAAAGAGTAGTCGAGAAACACTTTCTATGTGACAAATTAAGAGAGTTTTACGATTTTAAGGGTTTGGTTTTTCTTGTGTTATGTGTAATCAATTTGAAAGTTTGATTACTCAATAATAAGATTATGCGTGACCAATATGACGAGGGCACTCTACTATGAATAGCGTCGTCTTGTCAAGTTGTTAGGTGCTCGGATTAAGCTTACTTAATTATGAATGGATCGATTTTCAAAGTAATGATTACATGTAACATAAGAAAATTCAATGAATTGAAAACTCTAAACTTTCTTTATTTTGTCTTTTAACAATTTCTCGAGGGCACTCATGAATTGAAAATCCAAATAAATATTAGGGCCGAACTTGAACCGACCAGATTGGGAAAATGGCTATCCATGTATGCTAAAGCAAGCATGAAATTTCCCGTTCGGAGTCTAAGACACCAATACACGAGTACGCCTTCCTCATTCAAGGGTTGTGTGTGAATTGCCATTTTACACTCTCTTGACGCCAACCCAGGAACGTATATGCAGACTTGTTTCTGGTAACTACTCGATAAATGTGGGAATGAAAATTTTGCCACATTTAGTGAGAAGGATTAGTTCGACGATTAAGAAACTTCACATAGCGGGGAAAACAATAAGAACTATGGAATTTCACTTGTAAGTCTCATCAGCATAACGTCACGTAGAGAGAGGCAGACAGAGATAAGGGATAAACAAAAGTAGCCAAGATTTGTACAATTTCTCTATTAATGACCTATGCAAAAAAGTTTAGGCCAAAAAAAAAACCTATGCAAAAATTAAAGAAAGGAGAATATATATTCTTTGTGTTATGAAGCTTAATTTTTAATTTTGTCCCTATATATACTTTTGCAATCTATGTCAAAATGCCCTAAATTCTTGTCACTGATTAGTGTTCGCCAGTGTTTGGAGGGCCATGATGACACGTATGTTTTGAATAAGTTGGTAACTTGATATAACTTTGTAAAGAGGTTATTTTTGTGAACGATGAAAATCTTGTTTGTTCATTCATTTTTATAAGCGGTTATTTTTAGGAGAATATTTTTCGAATCACTCATTTTTCACGAAAAAACGAAACCTAAGTGGGCAGGTATTCTCAATAGTTAGAATGGGGTATGAATCTTGCAAATTTTAACTCATCCGAACAAATTGTTCTAAACAAGTCACAATCCACCCGATTGCCAAGTCTATCTTATCTCTTAGGGGTGTGCAAAAAAAATCGGGAACCTTGGGACCCTTGGAATCGGATCGGACCAGCCGGAACCGGTGGTTCCTAAGGGAACCGGTCCGGTTCCCGGGTCCAATTTATTGGAACCGATGGACCGGTCCTGGTCCGGTTCCGGTTCAGTCTTGGACCCACCCACCCGCCCACCGGACCGGACCGGACCGGTAATATTATAATATATTATCTATTTATTTAAATTTTAATTACAAAAAAATAGAAACCCTAAATCACTAAATGCTCAATACCCTCCCCTCACTCTCGCACAGTCACACTTCTGGAATCTTCACCAAGACACCAATAGAGAAACACTCTCTCACTCTCATTGTCTCCACTAGAGACCTTGAATTCGTAGAAGCAAGAGGCGTGCAGATTGATCAAATTCACCTGCTCGACTGGAGAGGACGACTCGAGCTTGCATCGGACCGAGAACGAGGACACCCGCCCGGAGGATCGACAGAGGGGACACCTCTCGCTAATCGCCCGATACCGGTGGATCCGAACCCCGCTGTTGGGGAACCGAAGCCATGGCCGCTTGCGACCGCTGGCCCAGCCCTCCCAGAGGCGCGCGACATGCCCGTGGTACACCACTGCACTTGAACGCCGAACGGCCCATGGAACCTCGCCCCACTATAATAGCAACAGCGCTTAACCGACGGCCCGAATCACGGCCTCACTCTCTCACTCTTCTCGATCAATACTCTCGCCTCAAGCTCTCACCATCTCATTCACATCATCTCCATGGACCGCCAAGAATCGGACGGGACCCGTGGCCCCGGTTCTCGAAGGGTCCATAGAACCGACGGGCGGTTACCGGTTTCATTTTTGGAACCGGTCCCCATGTGCGGTCTATGGTTCCGGGGGGGGGGAACCGCACGGGGACCATGCACACCCCTATCTCTTATTGAACTCTGGGGGGACAAATATATATTGGGCCGTGAGCAAGGCTCAACTTGTGTTAAGCCATATGGAGCCCAGTGATGACCCATCAAATTGAGTGTCTGGGCTTGAGCTTAGCGGGAGCTGGGGGTTTCCCAAGCCAACCCATCACCAAATTCGGATATGGTTTGACTGTTGCTCAGATTAGACATGCATGTTCTTGATGATATATATAATCATCAAGTTTCCTGGCATAACTCTTGATAGTATATATAATCATCAAGTTTCCTGGCATAACTCTCACGGTATGCGCAATAAGGGCAAGCTTGAGTTGGCCTCTGGAGACTTTTAAATTTAGCCACTTGTACATAAACAGGCTAATATGATAACAATTTTAAGCGGTATGGAGCAGTCTAGGAAGTTTCACTTGGTGGGTCCGTCAAATTTCATGCGGCTAACTTACGTACACGATCGAAAACCATTTGGGTCAAGGCTGCTAGTGGTGTGATGGGATGAAGAGCAGTGTAGGGACTAGATTTTTTGTGGGTGAATCACGAAGCCTTGAAGAAGAGGATTTATTTGAGATTTCTGGGTGGTGGTAAAGAATAAAGAGTGGTTTGGAAAACAAAAGCAACGGGACAAGGGGAAAGAGAAGTGTAGTGATAAGGTGGGTTGGATATTTGGGTGGTCATGAGATGTGGACTGCTACGATAGAAGTCCCTGATTTTTTCCACGCTTTCTGATATGGTCTCAACTGGGGTTTTCTAGTTATTGTCTGTTTTCAGATATTTCTGCATAAATTGGTGCTTGTGATTATTCACATTACCGATTTCTTCTCGGATTTTTTCTTGTTCTTCTTGCACCCCATTGATAATCTCAGATCTCTCTCTCTCTCTCTCTCTCTCTCTCTCTAATTGGACTGTGATTGAAGGGGTGAACAACATGGCGGCAACATCTGCGTCTATCTTCATTCCCACAACAAATTCATTCTCGGCCGCAAGAGCGGTCTCTAGCAGGAAAGAAGCGCCATCAAGCTCAACCACTCTTGGTGGGTCTCCCTACTCTGTCCATCGATGAGTTCATAGTGTCCCACTTAGTGGGATAAAGCGTAGTTATGGTGTGATGAGCACATATTACAGAAGTAATTGACGCCAGATATTCTATT